>PVJX010023612.1:0-29003 GCA_004027295.1 Dolichotis patagonum | reverse complement strand
TGCACGAAATTGTAGCCTGGCACCTGGAAACAGCTATAGTTTCCATGCTCTGGGGAAAAAGTGTTTCAATGGAAGACTGTGAGTGACTCCAGTAATTCACCCCTTTATGCTGAAGACAGCTTGATCTTACTGCAGATTCTGTACCTCGACTGTACATATTTCACCTCCGTCATTCAAAACTACCTGCAATGATAACCACAGCACAGGCTGCGAATCCGGCAGCGTCCTTTCCCTTCACGATCCGTGCTCCTCCTCGAGGGTCTGTGAGACACACGTAGAAGAACTCCTGCCCCTCGGGCTCCTCATCATCCGCAATCGCAATCGCCACTCTCCGCTCTCCTTCTCCCTCTAGAAACGGCAGGGTGAGCATCTGCTCCTCAAAGTCCTCCCCCTCCGCCGCCCAGCTCCCGTTGGCCAGCCTGTGGGCATCCTGAAAGGGAAATGCACTCGGCTCCTTCTGGGCAGCTCTTTCTCCAAAGGTTATAACCTTGACGCTGACATTGCCAGCAAATCCACCTGTCCTTCGGACAAGAATTTCTGCAGTGCCATTCCTTGCCTCCTCTTCTACATACACGATGGCGGGCCCAAGACTAAACGTCCCATGGATGGACCAGTTGGCTGTGGCAGGCTTTTCAGGCAGGGCGGATGTCCCATGAAGGGTGACAGGTTTCTCAGGGGTGTCAGATGTACTAGTCGCCTCGGTAACGATGGCAACCATCTCAGTCGCCTGTGGAATGGCAGTTGTCCTGCCTGTGCTGGGATGTGTGGCGGCGTTGGTGTCTACGGGGATCAGCGTGGCGTCCACTGCCATCTCTGAATCTGTTGTGGGGACAGAAGCATGAGTGCCTGCCAGGTGGTCATCGTCCAATATTGTGACCACTGCAACACTAAAATCTAGGTTCAGGCGCGGTCTCCAACTGGCACCCCACTTTTCTAGTCCCCTGGTTGTAACGGAAGTGAGATTAATGTAAAAAGTTTCTTCTGCCTCAGGAACCCGGTCATTAATGATGGTTATCTCAAAATCAGCCTCCGTTTGGAACGTGTGAAAAAACACTTCCCCGCTCTGAATCAGCTCGAAGTCTTCCCCGGGCTTGGCGCTGCCAGCAGCCGTCTCGTAGGAGACTGTGATGAGGTCACCTTGGAACCCATACAGCCTCTGCACTCGGAACCGGACCAGCTGCGCGGCCTCTGAAACCCTGACGGCTCTGGAGCTAGGGGAGAACTGGAAGACTCCCGTCGGTTCGATCTCAGTGGTGGTGAAACCTGACCTGAAAAACATTCAACCACGAGAACTGATTATAAAGAAAAAAGACGCTGATCACGGGGGAAGCCCCTTAGACAGGATGTGACCGTTCAGACTCCATCAAACTACTTATTGATAAGGGTGCAAGGAAAATCTGAGCAGAAGCTGCAGCGGGGACAGCAACTCACCAGGTGCAGCTGAGTGGAGAGCTGAGCCCCCCCCCCCCGCCCCATGACCTAGGAGCTGCCTGAGGGAATGGGAATGTCAGGCTGTCCGTGATCCCTGTGGGAGGATGCTTCTAGCTTTCTTATACAACACCTGGGAATTTCCACTGGAGCCAGGAGCAACGTTCTTGCTTCTCCCAGTGCCAGTATTGGTCTGTGTGCTCATAAGGTTACATGGAGGCATGAAGCTTCACGTATAAACTGGAAGAAACAAGGGAGCCTACAGATTCCTGTGAATCAGTAATTCTATCAGAAGTTGCAGGTGATGGCCTATGGACCTAATTCTGTCCACAGAGAGTTTGTTAACAGCTTTTTTTTAATATGTAAAGAATGCATGTACAAATGAAGGAGGACGTGGCAGGTCCCATCACACTGTCAAGTGGCTGTCACTTGGCATGCTACTGTTCAGTGCTCAGACAGTGGCCAGGCAGTCGGGTTTCCAGTTAGGGCCCCGATGCTGAGATATGTGACTTGAGGTTCACTGCATGATCTAGAAATCACTTCCTCAGCAAGCAAGGGGGCGAGTAAATAGTATCTACTTCTGACAGTTGTTGTTGGGAAGAGTAGAGTGTATGGGTCTGTTTTTGTATTTCTGTGTGAGTCTATACATAAACAACTTCAAACAATGGAATAAGCGTTATAAATATTATCAGTGGTTTGAAGTTTAGACTTTGAACGTGGCCTCTGCACAATTCTTTTTTAAATGGCACATGTATAATGTCTACTCTAGGAACTGACACCATTTTTTTTTTTTTTTTTTTTTGGTACCAGGGCTCGAACTGACGACCTTGTACTTGCCAGGCAGGCCCCTGTGCCACTGAGCTAAATCCCCAGCCCATAACATCTCATCTAAAGCCATGTTTGATTCCACCAAGGGACAACCTGCACTCATAAATATGTACACAGAAGTACCTGAATATACATTAGCTTTGCCCTCATATTTTACCATTTTTAAAAATAAGCAAAATTAAGACCAGAAAGACCAAGGAACTTTCCCAAGGTCACATGACAAGAGGCATGGACAGTGCTGCACCCACAGTGTGGCTCAGTCTGTTTCCTGCTGCTCTGGTCAAGCCCATCTCAGGTAGGAAGAAAAGCAACAGCTTCAGGGTGGGACACTCTGATCTGCAAGTAGGCCAGGTCCTCACTGATAAATAGCAAAATTAAATTAAACTAAACTAAATTAAACTCAAAAGGGTCCCTGGTTCAAACAAGTCACACCGCGGCACCATGCGACGCATTATTCTTACTCCTCATCGTCCAGGGGAATTGAGTGTGCTCAGCTCCCCTACAGGACGGGTGGGTTTGCCAGCAGGTGCATGTGGACCACGTGACCCCAGGAATCACACTGAGCTCTGCACGGGCCCAGCAGAGGGGAGCAGCCCGCCTGCCCGCACGCAGCCCCGGCGCTCTGCACCCAGGTCGGCCTTACCGCAGCCGAGCGCCGCCCGCAGCGCTGCTCCGCACCCCTGCCAGGTGGAGGACGAAGGCCTCGGGCCGGCCTAGGCTGGGCACCATGCACAGCGCCACCTGCTTCCTCCCTTCACCGTGGGCAAAAGCCAGGCTCCCTGGGAGGGGCACGAGGAGAAAGGAGGAGGTCAGCTCTCAGTTCTTCCATACAAATCTGACTCTGAATCTTGGTAACTTGCTTCTCCAAAATTTGATCACACCCAACAAAATAGAGGACACATCTCCAGAACGCCCCAAGGCCATAGGACCTTGCTCTCTTTCCCTGTCTACTTCCCATTCATTTCTCTTCCTTTCCAGGCTCAGCCACCAAATCCAGTAGTGAGAGGAGGACAACGCAGGCCAGGTGGGTTTGTTTCTGCCGTGAGGCTTTGGTTGAACTCTGCTTCTGATGTATTCCTAGAGGCACTGAAGTCGTCTGGTGTGAAATATCAGAACATGTGTATTTTACTTTTGCTAACTTCAGGAAAATAGGCACAAATCACACTGGAAGGTAACTAGTTATCACCAAATATGACCATTAAATCTAGTCGGTGAGATTACAGTGTTTCTTATGTTTTCCATTGTGCTTAAAAATGTATTCAAAATCTTAAAAGCTAATCAACTATGTGGAGACAGAGATTTGCTGTTTGAGAATCCTTGTTTTAGCTTAATCGAGTTATTTAAGTTCATTCAACATCTCAAGACTGACCTCATGTGTAAGTACAGTATCGTTTATACACACACACACAGGATGATGTTTCTACACAAAGCCGAGTGGTTCCTAATACAAAAAGAGGTTTTCGAAAGCTCTAAGTGATACAAGGCTGTGTACATCAGCCAGAGCAACAGAAAAGGCAGGGCACGACAAGTAGGTGAGAAAGGGGCCAGAAAACAGATAAGAAAAATAGCGAGGCGTCTTAAATTTGGAGCATGTGGCCAAAGGAAGATCCTTCCCAGGGCTCCCAGCCCCAAGGATTCATGGGATTTCTAAGTGCTGGGATGGTGCCTTCCTGGTGACCACAGGACACACTAAGTGAAGGCCAGAGGCACGAGGCTCTTAGCCACCAAGAGTCCTCAAAGCTGCCACCCTGGGATCAGCAGCGAGTGCGGGTGACAAGGAGGTCAAGCCAGAAACCTCTGCATCTCCCCAGCTCCCAGGAGAGTTGTGGCATCACCGACAAATAAAATACACGAAGAAACAGCTACCTGCTGCCAGGAGAATTCAGGTGGACAGGGAAACGGACTCATCTAGGTCTTTTTATTATTGCACTGGCCAACCCAGGTTTTAGAACTGCTTTTTAACAAGCTCCTTAGGTACCGACCGAGTGCTTAGAGATCACACATTTGAAGTAAGAAATTCAGGGGGGTTTTTTGCCTGCAAGAAAGCTTCTCTCCCTCTTTGTCAAGCAGTGTGCACGGCCCTGATCACTTCCACGTGGAGGCACCCTAGACAAGTCAGTGTCCAGAGGGAGAGGGTCATGGTTGATACATTGTGTCAACTTGAGAAGTTTAGAAGTTTAACTCAGACATTCAGCAGGGAGCCAGGGTTCTTACTTTGTAAATATCCTCACCCTGTGCAAAGGAAGGCAAGGAGATTCTGTAAGTGCTACAGGGGCCCTGAAGGGGTGGGGGACTGTGAACAACCTAAGGGAGAAGAGGCTTGTTTTTGCCCTTTGTGCTCTGGCTAATGCCTTGAAATGTTGCCCCAGTGCTATGCCACCCTGCCTTGGAACCAACTGATTATGGATTGAAACCTCCAAAAACTGTAAGATAAATAAACCTTTCCTTCCTTCATTTTGGATGTCAGGTATTTTGTCCCAGCAATGAGAGAAAAGTAAAAGTAACCAAGACCGAGGGAGACCAAGATGGCAGCACAGGAAGGGAGACCAAGATGGCAGCACAGGAAGAGATCAAGATGGTGATGCTGGAAGGGAAAGTAAGATGGCGGCACAGGACCACCCTTGACCGCAGGCCAGCTCAGGAAGTCCCCACTCACCCAGCACAGGGGTCATGTTGCCAATGACCACAGACTCAGGGATTTCCCACCCAGGAGCGTAGCCAGTGGTCCAGGTCACTGCAAGTGCACCATACGTGCCACTCCTGGAGACGGTCACCTGGCTCGTGCCACCAGTGATGTCTGTGAGCCGGACAGCAGTGGATTCAAATCCAACCTGAGAAAACACATGCTTAGAGGATTTTACTCCTCTCTAATGTTGCTGTTTTTGAAAAGTGGATTAATGTCAACTTTTCCTTTATTATATATTTTTGACTGATCTTTCAATTAAAGAGAAATGACATCTCCTACTTGGAAAGTTACTCTTTTATAATTCTGATTACATACTATAGAGCACTCTTTCTATCTTTATTAAAAATAACTCTTTGAATGAACAATATCCAAAAAAGAAAATGCAGTCACAGTCAAATGAAAGCAAAAGGTTTAAAATGGCATTTTAATATAAATTTTTCATGAGTCTTTCCAGAAGTTGATTTTTCTAGAACTGAAATTTATTATGTCTTATTTCTAAGATATAATAATATATTTCTTCATTTCTAAAATGAGCACTATGAACCAGATCCTCTATTAAGATTTTTCAGACCTTTGATTGAATTTGATATCGTGTGTGTGTGTGTGTGTGTGTGTGTGAAGATCAGGAGCTTAAAACACTTTTAAAATAGGTGTATTTCACCAACACCAAATGTGATTTTGTTTTAAAGGCCATGTTCAAGGGATGTCTGATTTATAGGTGAGGTAAGTTCTAGTCAATGGGTTACACAAAGCCACATTCCTGGCTTCATACTGGGACTTGCTTGGACAGCTCTGGTCACCTCTTCCTTTTGGCCTGAACAGCTATGCGTCTGGGACAGCAGCTGATCAACACTTATCCCAAGACTCTTTCTCACGTAAGCAGGGATGGGGGGGTGTTCAGAGAAGCCTTTGGAGCCACAGAGGGGAAAACGATGACAATTTAACTTTAATTGACACTGGAGTCTCCACCCCAGCGCAGCTGCTGCTATCAACTGCCCCAAGCCACGGGTGAGGCCACGCTCACCACACGTGTGCAGAGCCGTGCGTCGAAGCCTGCGCGGCTCAGCTGTTCTGTGAGGTGGGGAAGATGCTCAGGGAGTGGCTGGAGGCTGTCCTGAAATAGCCACAGCCACCCCTGCCTGCACCCCGCCCTCTCACCCACCCGGGGATCTTGGGCCAGGCCTGCCCTGCCACTTGGGCTCCCCTCGGAGGGAACAGGATGGAGTTATTTTTCATAATGGCTACAAAAATACACGCACGCTGCGTACCCATAACCCTGGTCCACAGCCCTGTCTCTGTACGTGAACAGAAACGGCCCTCAAGTTGCTCTCTGTCCTCCTGCAAATTCATGAGGGGACTGTGAAATGATCTTTCATGCAGAGAGCTCAGGGGACTTGAATACTCACGTGCACCCATGTCACGGAGTGGCTGCAGGCATTTATCTAGGCCAGGACAAACTGGCCACAGTAACCCAGAGCCCGAGAGTTAAAGACCAGCATGCTTACTGTTAGTAAGTGAAAAAGTCTGGAGTGCTCAATAGGGTTTTGTTCTGATTTTAATTACGGAGCATAAATGCTTCAATATTAAATATCTGATATCTAAAGAAGACCTGGAAGGTTTAACTTTCTGTGACAATTTAAACATTTCTATATCAAATGCTCAAATTCTACAAGAAAAAAGGCTTTCTATAACTCTAAAAAGAAAAAACATTTTTATATCACGCATCTAGTATGTCTACTTTGATATTCACAGGACTAAATTGTTTTAAGGAAACAGTTAATCTTGAGAAATTCTTTAAGCACTGCTCCTTCCTGAGAACGCTGCCCTCTAGTGGTGCACGGGGAGCACCACACCCAGGGCCCATTACCTGAGAATTTGCTGCGATCTCAGGGACTGGAAGGACAGCGGACCTGGTTTCCTGCAAAATCCTTGGCCTGCTGTCGAACTGTCCACTAACAAGCGTCACAGACACCAGCTGCAAGGTGAAATTGGAGCCCAGGGCCAGAAAGACCTGTAAACAAAAGCCAGAGGGTTTTTGTTTTTTGGAGTAAGAAATTATCAGGCTAAGACAGTGACATTTGCCCCCAGCTGCCAGCACACTGCAGGTCAGTTCTGCTCCTCGGCAGTGGTTTCATCTGCAGGTCCGCCCCTTTGTCTTAAAGCAAGACACTGACTGGAAAGGAGAGTCTGGAGTGGGCAGCACTTGGGGCAGGGTATGGAAGCAAAACCTGCAAATTTTGCACACATGTTCCAGCGGACTCAGGGATGACAGGAACTGGGCAGTATCCACACAAGAACCCTGTCGGGGCCAGAGAGTACACACTGAACAGTGTGAGCTCCTAAGCACCAGCAAAGCCCACGGTCCTCTTCATCAAGTGACAGCTAACAGCGCTCATGACGATTACTCGAGTTGGATAAATGACTTAGGAGTCCTGGTCACCTGGATATTTCAGCTATATAATTAAATATTGGGACTGGGGATTTAGCCCAGTGGCTCAAGTGCTTGCCTGCTAAGTGCGAAGTCATGAGTTCGATTCCCGGTACCAAAAAAAAAAAAATTACTAACACCATCTCTTAGATTACCAGTACTCCAACTTTTTGAAGCTAACAAACTAGGGAAAATTTTGAACTTCCAGATTGGTGCTAAACTATTTTTTTTTTTTAAATCTAACACATTTTCCCATAGAAACACTGTTATTGGTAATGGCTAGCATCCAGATTATCCCATTAAGGGGGAAAAGTCTTAAAACTTCTATACCTTGGTTGATTGCAACCATTTCTCTGAAGCCACTTCCCCTCCTCCTCTTTCACTTCCTTCTTTGTATGGTGATGCTGGTGACCAAACCCCGGGCCTCACCTATGCGAGGCAAGCGGGTCCCCAGCCCCGAGTCTACTCTTTCGGGTGTAACAAACTTAAACACACAGCTTTTGCTCTACCGTAGAAAACACACTCCATAGAGTTCCAAGTCCTGTGCTGCTTCATTCATTCACAATGACACTCACTGAACACGAATTTGTGTCCAAGCACTAAGGAATCACATCAGGGCTGCATGACTTCCATCGCACGCAGGCTGCCCTTCTGCTGTCAGGGTGCCCTTGCCCCGCGCAGGTCGCTGGCTTCCCAGATAGTGAGGTTTTACTCTACAGAGCAAAGGCCAGGCCTTGCCTTCCAGCACTGGTCACCTACGCCTTCCCACCCACAGAGCTCCCTTCCCGTGGGCCCACCTTGTCACACAAGGCTTGGGCTACCGCCTGTCCCTGCACTGGGGTGCAGGAATTCAACACTAAAGCTGACCAAGAGCCACAGCAGACCTGAGGAAAAGCTGATTTAACCACAGAAGGAGCGTGCAGTTAGATGAGTTCCAAGAAACTGGCTGATTCTGTTCTCCACAGCCCCTGTGTTCCCTTGACCCAGGAGCGCCTGGTCCACGCCATTTGATGTACTTCTCATAATATGTGCAGGCACCGGGGCACAGACAGAAGGACTCCCTCGGCACATAACAACACCGGCCTTGCCTACCCATGTACCTTATTATAAATCGGTTGCCTGTGGCCCTTCTCCTGCCTAGCTAGAAAGCACACAAGACAGGAACTCGCTCTCCTCTAAGTATCTTCAGAGCTTCCAGTGATGGACGGAGCCAGTGCTCAGTAATGACCCCACCGCAGCTGTGGAAGCCCTTCTGCATTCTGACCCTCAGCTCTTTAACCCTGAACCTGTCCCTGCAGAGTCCTGCGATTCTCCAGGGCTCCCGGTGTGAACAGGTGTGGTGACGGGGTGCACTCCAAGGTTCCAATACGGAACCCACCTCAGCGGCCTTTTAGCTCACAGCCCAACAGAACCTCTCTCTGCAGAGACCCACTTGGAAGGGAGAAGCCATAGCACAGGCGCTGAGGCACGGCATGGCCTTTGGTGACCTCTGTGGCTGACCTTCCCCCACATTAACTTTTTCCCAGGGGTGTGGAGCAGGGGACCTTTGAGAAACTCCTGTCCTCGCATTACATGCACATTGCACCTTGCCCCAAGCAGTTACCTTAAAAATCGCACTTAACACAACCTAGTAATTTATGCACAGTCTCACACCGCACATCCTGAAATGTGACAGAGCAGGAGCCCTGCGATCTGAAGCAGGTTAAGGACAGACATCGTAGCAAGCAAAACGGCAAACTCTGATGCATGCAGAAGCCCGTCAACTTCCGTTACTCTCTACTGAAGCCAGATATCATACGAACAACTAAAATAACTTCAAAGAAGATCAGTAATTCAGACATAATCCAAATATAGCATTAGGAAAGCTTAAGTATCTTTATAAGCTATCCTATTAAGCTTTCCAAGTGAAACGAAAGGAGGGCTACTATTTTTCAAAATGTTCTAGGTACTGAGACGAACTGAGAACCAGGCATGTAACATGTATTACATATTGTGATTTTCCTATACACAGGCTGAGATTAATTTTGCACAATGTACATCACTTAGTGAAATATTATCTTCCCTGCAGGAAGCATTATTGGTAAATGAAATTGATGAATAAAATGATACAGACCTGCTCTTTGAAAAGTTAAATAATCTGTTTGTGGTCAATAGCAGATTATAACCTGTGAGTGCATGGGAAAATGTTTCAGATTATACAATTTAAACTTGGTGTGTGTGTGTGTGTGTGTGTGTGTGTGTGTGTGTTTTAATTCTTCTGATTTGGAACTATCACAATACAATGATACTCTGGTTAACCTGGTGCTTCCCCTTTTCCAGTTGTGTGTGTGTTTTATTCCAATCTTGATGATGTTTAGATACAGGACAGGCAGTCAGTTTAGAAATGGATACATCAGGGTCATGACCTCGAGCCAGTTTTCCAGAGAATTCCAGGAATATGGGACTCACAAGGAAACCTGCATCTCACAAGGAAGCCCCTCTTATTAAACACCAACACAAGGAAAGACCTAGGTGCCCTAAAGAGGAAAAGACTGCGTAGTCGAAATCAGCGAACGGGATGGTCACTCATGCTGAATGGCAGTTTGTCTTCTGCTGATCATAAGTTTATATTAAATTTGCATAAGACACTAAGAAACTACTTCACAGTTCTGTTAGTGTTTTCTGGGGCTCCCTTGCACCGCCTTTTGGCAGTGTGGGCTGTTTCCAAGGCTTCCCGTCATTCCCAGGAATGTGAGGCGCAGCGCTGTGTGAGCCAAAGCTTCGCCCTCACCCTGCGTCACGGCAGCCCTGCCTGCCAGCACCTGCCTGACCCACGGCGCAGGATCGACCGTGGGAAAGAGGTCACGCTGTGAGTTTTCATTCCACTTGGCCCTTTCCACAAATCTCCAGGGCACTGTCGCCACTGCAGCAGAGACCTTGCACTCGCCCCAGGACTTCCCGATTTTTCCACCTTCCCCAAGAACCCTGCAGATGTTTCTCAAGGTGATTCTTTCTGGGCCACCTTCTTAACCAGGAGGGATCCATCCCAAACACCATAAAGCACCCAGTGTGGGTGATACAGTAACCTCTCTCCCATTGCACGGAGTATGTGAAATGTACTACCCTTGGTACAGGGGAGCCTCTCAACCCAATCCGGCTGTGAGTTCTGACTGGGGAAGGCTGCTGGTGCATCCAGTGGGCCCATGGGAACCCACGAATTCTCACCACTCTCAGCTAACTGCAGCCAGCCTCCTGGACCCAAACAGCCAAGGAGAAAAGCAGCCGTCAGCCTGTGTATGTGTAGCCTCTCACCCCAGGGACTGTTGTCTCCTGCACTGCACTGCACCCTTCATAACACTAAGTAAGTCCTGCTGTAATCTGGACAGACATGTGCTATTATCCACTTAGGAATACACGGACTCCCTTGAGATCTGCAGTTGTGTCATCCCATGCCTGCTATGTCTCTCCTAAGGTTTCACTTAAATACCTGAGTCAGACTAAGAACTGATCACAGGATAAGCAAGGGCTCTCCCGAAGAAGTTCCCCCGCACAATCGGGACCCCGCAGTAACCCCACACACCTGACTCCTCATCGGCACTGTGTCCACTTTATGCCTTGTGCCGTCTTCGACCACCAGCTGCCTCTCTGCATTTTCAGCAGCTACTGGCTGTTCTTCATGCTCAGACAATATTTGCAATTTAACAGCCACGTCGCCAAAGGTTCCAGCAAGCCGGGTTATATTAATTTGGATGAATCGCGTAAGGTTCTGCCCGATGAATATCGACTGGTGCTCTGAGTAGAGGGCGAATACCCCGTGAGGGTCTTCGTTGGCGGACACCGAGAACCACGCCACACTGCTGTCCAGATCCAGCTCTGCTCCTCCCTCCACGGAAACCAGCCGGACGGCGTATGCCTCCTCCAGCTCAGGTGTGTCGTCAGGCAGCAGGTGGACGTCAAAACTGGCAGTGGTCTCACCATCGGCGATAGTGAAAACTCCATTTGTGGAAAGGAAGTCTCCAGTGACATCGAACTCACTGCTCAATTCCCAGTAAACCTACAAAGGAAAAGAAATCCAGGAGAATGATACAATTCGGTACACTGCATCACAGACCTTGAAATATTTCACTCTAACGTACTGAAAGAGGTTTTAATTGTTCATCATTAAACTCAAAGCCAAGCCCTTGCAGACTAAGTTAGTAACCCCTTCAGGGTGCCGTATGCAGCGCTCAGGATAAGACTGCAGTATCCCGCGTGGAGATGTGGCTTCCTGGGACACCTGCCCAGTGCGCGTGAGGTCCTGGGCTCAGTCCTCAGCACCACGTACATGAAAGGATTATAAAACCCCATTATTTCACCTGATTCTGAAACAGTAACATGATTTAAAGAGATAAATATAAGCAAGTTAATTTTAAGATGCCAGGTCCAAAAATACATCCATTAGTGAACCATAACCAGTATTACAAGCTAAAAAGTAAGCAGATAATTTGGCAAGTGACATTAGAACTGCTCTCCTAAGGAGGAGTGTCCATAAAATATCAAGAATTAGTCATTATTTTCCAAGCATTGGTGGCCTCCAAGCTATACAGTTTAAGTGGAAGAATCACCTGTTAATCTCTAAAACAAGTACCTAAAGGAGTTTTGCAAATTGTATTTTTCTAACGAACAGATGAGGTTGGTCTGTTAACCAAATACCATGAGAACTTCCATAAACATTCCCCATCTGTATCAAGATTCATACAAATTCGACCCCTTAAAAACAGTTCCTAAAAGGAAAAATTCTGCTGAGAAATAAAGCCATGAAGAATGAGCAATTTAAAAAAGAAATCACTGAGAGATTCAAGTCAAAAGGGTTTCATATTACAGGAGACAATAAAGTCACCTGATGACTCAGCATAAGGAAGGCCTTTTCAAATAACTGTAACCAAGTTTAAGTTACAGATACCGTTAACTAGAGTTCCATGAAGCATGGAGAGCAAAAGTCTTTACAAAAAGGATCTCGGCTTCTCTAAAAACTCAACTGACTTCAGTGCACCAAAGCCTTTCATTAGAAAGAGTATATAATGTACAGTTATATGTGTATCACTTGGCTGCAAAAAACAAAATCATGCCACGTTTGGGAAAATGAATGGAACCAGAAACCACCATGCTGAGTGAAATACATGTTTTCTTTCATGTAAGAAACTGAATTAATTCATTAATTAGTTCATTACAGAGAAGATGACAGGAAACCAGAAGGCACAGTTTTAGAGATGGGGCAGGGGATCAGAAGAGGAGAAGACAAAGAGGAGGGAATGGGCACCAAACATGGAGATATGAACTGTTACATGCTCGCAGAAATTTACCAAAACCTCATTGTCGCATCAATGACACATGCTGAAAGTAAGTAAAGTTGTGATAGTTTCTCTCTCCCAATCACATTGGTTAGAAAAATTAGTGCTCAGAAAAAATAAAACTAATACCGTAATTTCTCCGAAAGTGCCCTTGACTCTTTTGACAAAGAAAGTTATGACCAGCGGCCCTTCCCCAGCCAGCGGTTCCGAATAGGTCTTCCCAGATGCGGACTCCGAGACCAAAGACACAACACCGTTTGGATCACCGAACTTCTGTATCTAAAGAAAGGAACACAGAACAAAGCAATGACTCACGATGACACAGTGTCCACATATTAATCTACAGAGAAGCTGTGGAGTGACCCCTGAATATCATCTCCTCAGCTCCTTGGTTTTTAAGTTCTTTTTACTACCCTGTTGTCTACAACAAGATCTTATTCTCTAAAAACAATGAGAATAACTATTCAGAAAACCACAATTTGTAGAACCAAAAAAAAAAAGGCAGTACTTTGCTCCTTGAATTTTGCTTTAATCCACTTATATTCTCTATATCTAACCAGTAATTCATAGCTAACTAGCTATGGCATAAAGTAGACAGAGGCAAAAAGGTCCTGTGATGGTTCCATTTTTGCATCTAGGCAAGGAGACATGCTTGTTTGGTCAAACGCTGGTCCAGACACCGCTGTGGAGTGATTTAGCTGTGATGAACATTTACGATCAGCTGTTTCTAAATAAAGGAGATTTTTCCCCAGGAATGTGGGTGGGTGTTGCCAGTCAACTGAAGGATTTAGAAGCAAAACTGAGCTTTCCTGTAGAAGGGATTCTGTCTCAAGACTCAGGCAGGGACTGTCCCTGAGTTTGCAGTCTAGCAGGCCAGCCCCCAAAAGGTGGCTCAGGGCCACAACCACAGTGCACGCATGCATGTGTGTGTGTGTGTGTGTGTCCTATTGTTTCTTGTTCTCTGAAAGTCTCCGACTGATACACATCCCAAACAAGTCTATTTTTCAAACTTAAAAAAAAAAAATTGGTGACAGTGCTTTTAGGTTGCTTTCAGCAACCTTGATTCCCAGCACTTTGCGCCCACATGGATTGGGTGATCCATATCAATGACTTGGAATTCAGGCTCTGCTGTGACACCAAGCCACTGAGCTAAACAAACAAGGACCACTTTTTATTCAAACAAACTGAGCTATACCTCGGCAATAATTTTCATATGCTTCAATGACAAGGCTAACTATTATTTAACATACATTTTAGGGATACCTCATCCCTAAAATGTCAAATATTCCCCAAGCACCAAATTTGCTCAACAACTGTAAGATCAATATTTGTCACGGTGGTAAAACTTTTTAAAAACATTACCAATAATGAGGCAATGTAATGAACTAACATAAAAAATCCAAAGGTTTGAACCCATGGGAATTCTGATGATTTTATAGTTTTAATTCGGTATAAGCATGCATAGTTTCAAATAATGGAATAACATATTTTCCGATAAACCCATTTCACCCAAAGTGTTGTAGGAAAAATCAAGTCATGCTTACTGTTAATGTAACCGCTCTAGCTCTGGAGTCTAATTTGGCTTCTCCTCTCACAAGCTGCAGTTTAACCACAAAAGTCTCTTCCACTTCCGCATCCTCATGGGGGTAGACGGTCAGAAGGATGGTCCTCTTGCCTCCCTCTCCATCCGCAAAGTAGAAGGAGCCGCCCACGGGCTCGGCAATGTCCCCGTTCTGGGATGACAAGGCTTCCTGGGAGTTGGGGCCCACGACGACCCAGTCCACCTGCCGGGAGTTGCGGTTTTGTCTCAATACGGATGTTCATTCAGTAGTGAGCAATGGATTATTGTAGTAGACACAGATTAAAAAAAGGTACATATGGAAGAAATTACCCTAGGAATGTGCAGCGAATCCCTGCAACACTAACTTATTTTTGCTAGAAAGAATGATATCTGCAAATACAAAGTATGTACCGATAGGGTATCAGTTTTCATGGGTAAAACTGTCTAACACTAAATTAAAAATATTAATACTGAGTCATTTATAATCACCACATGTTAGCAAAACTATTTTTCTCAGACCAGGGATGCCGCTCAGTAGCATAAGTGCCTGCCTGGCAAGCCCAAGGTCCTGAGTTTGATTCCTGGTACCATGGATTCTGCCAATTAAAATACCCCGGAATAAGACAAACTGGGTGCACATATCGCCGAGTGTGCACCCTTTCTAAATATACTGAAATCATTACTGCAAAACAAAGAAAAAAATCTTCCTACCTGGCGCTAAGAAGCTGACAACAGAGATTTCTTTTAGAGGCCCCAGTGCAAGTCGCTGGCCCGCTGGGTCCCGGAGCAGTGCATGCAACTGGGACCGGGTCAGGGTGGCAAAGATCCTGACACTCAGAAAACACACTACGCAGCGTCCAGCTGCTCCACCAAGAATTCGGCCTCCTGTGCTCAGCCTCCACGCGCAGCCGGTGAACTCGCCCCTGGGACCGAGCGAGCTGTTTCGCACACAGCGAACCCCTCCCCCGGCAGCTCATCCACGCTGACAGTAACCCTCGCACCTGCCTCAGCCACTCGAGGTGACCGAACACCCACAGGCCCTCTGATCGGATTGGATCAGATTGGATTGATCGGTCCTGCTGCTGTCCAGTGACCTGCGAGCCCACCCCGGGGTCCTCTCCCAATGGGCGCTCCGCCCAAGGCCTGCCTGCCTGGCTCTCAGCTTGCGTATGCCCTTCGCCACCCCAAAAGGCGGTGTGTGAGGGTACGGTCAAGTGACAGGGTGCTTGCCCAGCGCCCCAGCTTGGGTCCCATACCCAGAACTACCAGAAAAAAAAAAAAAAGGAGACTCGTGATCGGGCTCCCAGTTTTATGAACAGGTCTTTATTACTGTCAGACAGTTTCCTCATTAGTTTACTGTTTGACACTATTTATTACAATGACCAGTCCTGTATTCTCAGCACTAGGGAGGCTGGGGCAGGAGGATTGCTATGAATTTGAGGCCAGCCTGGTCTACACAGTGAGTTCAAGGCCACCCTGAACTACATAGCAAGTCCCTATATCAAAAATAAAATTAAATTAATAATAATAATAAAGCCAGTCTGAGAACAGAGATGACGTACAGCTCTTGGTAGGTCCTCACTCCCTAGAACAGGGCCAGTGCCCTAGAAATCACTCCGTGAATCCCTGCTAGACTGGTGACAAAAATCACTTGCTTCATTTTTCACTTGCTCCCAAGAGGTCCCCGAGGGCAGCTGCGCGCCCCGCGCACGCCCATGCACTTCAGCAGGCACGCGCGCGCGTTACCTTGCATGCTAGGATAATGCGCATATACTACTTAGGGAGAATGACTGGCTAGCTAAGGGTGTTTGGGGCGCTGGCGGCTCCGTCATCACGCGACGGGCTGCCGAAATTCACTTTCCAAGCCACAGGAAGGCAACCCCACCTGGATCTCTCCCAGGAATCCTCCGGTCCGCTCGAGCACCAAGGCCACCGGCGCCGCGGAATCCGGGTTGGGAAGGGAAATCGCGCTCTCGTTGAGGAACCTCACCAGGCCCGAGGCAGGGCGGCTCCCGGCGGCGACGCTGACCCTGCTCACTAGGTGGCGCCCGAGGAGCGCGCCGCCCGTGGCCGCAGTGAGCAGGATCGCGAGGGGCTCCGCGGGGGGCTCGCTGCGGAGGGGGAGAAGAGGAGGGGGAGGGGCGCTGTCAGTCCCGCCCACGCGGGCCTGCGCAGATCCGAGCTGGCGCCGCACGCGACTGCGCGGGCCTCGCGCTCCTCGGAGCCCGTCCTCTGGCGCCCGCCAGCCCGTCCGCCCGCTGCGCCCACCTCTCCTCCCCGGCGGTGACCGAGACGCGGATGAAGCTCAGGTTCTGCCCGTGCTGGAAGGTGACCGAGGCGCTGTGCAGGGTGAAGCCCACGCCTCCCGGGGCCGTGGCGGGGCTCTGAGCCACGAATTCGGCCGTCACGCGGCCGTGCGTCCCACGCAGCCTCCGCACGGGGATCGCAACCGTGCCCACGTCTTCTTCCACTGCGGCGGGAATGGGGAACGCACAGCTCGCGTTAGGAGGGTCAGCCGCGTTAAACAGTTGCACAGCTCGCGTTAGGAGGGTCAGCCGCGTTAAACAGTTTCTCCATGGGCTTCACTTTCAAAATGACCCCAAGATGCAGCTGGATGTGGGGGTGCATGCTTGTAATCCCAGCACTCCAGGAGGCCGAGGCAGGAAGATGCCAAGTTTGAGCCCAGCTGAGTAATTTAGAGACTTGACAAGACCTTGCCTCAAAATTGTGGGGGTGAGGAGGGGGTGGGGGAATTGGGGGGGTGAGCGGCTGGGGAGGTAGCTCAGTGTGAGGGCCCTGTATTCAATCCCCAGTACCACACAAAACAAGCTTCTAAGTGTAAATTCATGGCTCTTACTTTTTAAGGAAGAATATAGTTTGTTAGGTGGTAAACGATGGTGATTAGTAAAAGAATTTACACACCCAATTATTATTGTAGGAATTTTCTTCTCTATGTGCCGTATACAGATAAATAACTCGTTTTCTAGGAAAATGTTAGATGAACAGAAATTTTAAAATGTGGGAAACTAAGCCATTCTGGATTCTTCTGCATGTTTAGTTTTTTATTTTAATTTTATTTTTTTGATACCAGGAATCGAACTCAGGCCCTTGCATTTGCCAGGCAGGCACTTATGCCACTGAGCTACATCCCTGGTTACATTTACTTTAAATATAAGTAAATGAACTTTGTGTTATGTCATGAATATTGTAAAAGTCTACATATAAAAACAATTACAGTATTTTCAAGTCCTATAAAATTCACTAGTGAAAATAAAAATGCATCCTAACGTTTGATTTCAATTTAAAAATCCTTTCAAAAATGCCTCATTCTTAATGGGCCACCCTAACTCTGTACACTGAAATACAGTTTATCAGTGCTTACATATCCATGGCTAAATAAAACTGACCCTACAGGTGAACTTACACATGCACTACCAGAAGCTCCCCCAAAGTCAGAGAATCTACCAGAAATCAAAGAACAGAGGGGCAAGTCAAATATCTTTTTCTTATTGCAGAAATGAAACATGACTTTTCCTATTAGTAAATTCAAAAAATAGTAATATCTTCCATGATGGCCATAAAATCCTTGTGAATCTACTCTAAGGTGGTTTTTGATGGATTTTAAAGAGCTAGGTAATAAAGAGTTTTAACGGAGGCAATGAAGTCGATCAGTTAATTGCGTGAATAAGGTAACACGTTTATCTTAAAAGTTGTATTGAGCCTCCGAATAAAATAATTTCCTAGAGAGAGAGTCATCTGTTTGTACCTAGGGTTGAAGAGAGCCATGCGGTTTCCCTAGGTGATGGTCAGCCAGCTGTTACCACAGCTGCTGCAAGACAGCAGGGTCGCACAGCTGCACTCTCCCTGCACCTGCAGGCCGGTGAAGTGGTGACCACTCACCGAAAAGCAAATACTCGCCAACTGACGATGGTATGGGAAAGTAAATGTTACATAGACAAGGTTTCGGGAAAATGTTTAAAACAAGTATTTTAAAAATCCTAAAGCGAAACATAACTTTCTAGATTCAGTCATTCCTATTGGGTTTCTTAAAAACCATTCCTATTTGGCTTTACCATATACAGAAAAATTCAAGACCACCTAAAGGTTAAATGAAAAAATATATTCAGAAAATACATGAAAGTACACACACACACACACACACACACACACACACACACGAACCAAGAGAAACTGTATGGGAACCCGAGCTGAATGTCACATGCAGCTACTCGTTTGACAGTGAAGGTCCACACCGCTGACTTGACCCACCTTCAAAGGCCGCATACGCCGGGTCAAACTCAATGATGCCCTCTGCGTTATCATTCTGCATTATTATGATTCGAACTGTGGAGATGTTCCCGATTTCAGGAGGTTGATCTATCTGTAGTCCATTTTCTTGGATGGTAAAATCATACCCTCTTGCAAAGTCATGAGAAATAAAAGTTTAAAATATAACAAAACAAAATGAGATGAAAACACAATCACTTAGCACAAACCAAAGGGTCCATTTAGGGCCTATCCCTTAGTTCCATTAAATATAGTAACATTTTTACAGACCCTTAACACTGAGATAATCCTTTTTCCTTTTTTTTTTTTTCTTGCTGAAATGATGTTTTGAAAAACATTTTTGGCTGCTTCCAGTTATTGGAAAATACTGGGCCCAGTATACTTAAAGATAATAAACCAGCTACACTTGAGTTTTTCAGGGTTAGGATGACAGCTTACTTTAAAGATATAAAAAGTGTCTTGCCACTAATCAAATTTCAAGATAAATCGCCAAAATTCAGGAATGCTTATAATCAATGTCCATTCTTTACTATGGAGGATAGTTTGTGTGATGACATTTCAGCAAAAAAAAAAAAAAAATAGTATGATTTCCATTGGACAAGTTTTGACTTCTAAGGGCTATATATCACTTTAATTCTTGAAACTAAAACATGATAAGACATTTTAGTCTTTCAGTTTCCGAATTCTTTTCACCTGCCACTTATACCCCACCTTGTACTGATAGGGTGAAAGCTGGAAAATAAGATTACGTATAGGCAGAGACAGGAACAGTCAGCATTCACACATGAAGTGCTACGGCCCTGCTCCAGGCCTCTGGTGGGTACACGGTAGGGCAGCTGGCTACTGGAAGTGAAGACCAGTGTCCCATAAGTAGGAAAACAAGGAAACACATTGTATTCTAGTTCTGTTTTTAGAGCAAAGAAAGCCCAGTAACTATTTGAAGAGAAAAATGTGTTTCCCAGAATTAAACTTCACTGGAAATTGCTTTTTAAAAAGCACAGGCAAGAGCTAAAAACTTTAAGTTAATAACACAAATACAGTCTCACACTTAGTACGTGACTTACATTTATTTAATTAAAAGTGTCCAGTTTGAATTTTAACGTATTTCCTATGTGCAGAAATTCAATTCTGTTGCCAAACACAGAAGTGAATCTGAGAGACCTAAGATGTGAACCCCAAACCTTTCCTTCTCAGCTGGGATGCTACACACTACACCTGAGCCACTCAGAAATATTTTAGTTGTAAAAAACAAATTTAAGCATAATATTTTGTAATGATAAGGGGCCGGGGATATAGCTCAGCGGCAGAAGCGCCTGCCTGGCAAGCACGAGGTCCTGAGTTTGATTTCCGGAACCACTGAACCTAGGTCCTCACACAAGCTGGGAAAGCACTCTTCTCCACCCCACTTTAAAGACAGGGTCTCACTCGCTTGCTCAGGCTGGCCTCAAAGTTGAGATCCTCCTGCTTCAGCCTCGAAAGTAGCTGGGTGTGCCACCATGGCCAAAGGCTTTATGCTTATTCTTGATATTCATTGAAAACCTGGTGCACGTTAATGGCCAGTTATCCTGGAGTTAAAGTTTGCTCACTTTGAAACCACAGCTGGGCAAACATCTGTCCCGTTTATCCACAGAGGGCAGCAGAGCCGAGCCGTGGGACACAGCAGGGCAGGCAGTGCGTGCTGGGACCGTGCACGGGTCAGAATTGGGCTTGGCTGCCCGATGACCTCTAAGAGAACAGCAGGGCGATCTCCTCGCCAGACACCGACACCCTGCCTGGACCCAGAGCGCGAGCACCTACTGTCCATTCAGAAGGAAATGCTCACTCAGAAACCGCAGCAAGTGACAGTGCGGCTTCGTGCTAAGTCTGTCCTGTGCCGCTTTAATGTCGTGCAGGCTGGAGGAGGAGCTACCTTATACCTGAGGAAGACGTCCTTGTCTACAGCTTCCACTCAGGCCCTGCACCGCTGCCTCTCCCTCCTCCGCGGCATCCCTCTCCTCCCTCTCCTCTCTGCCTACCCTAATTTCTCCTCCTTTACCTGCCCTGGAGTTCCACCTTTACAATTGCTAGAGAAAAGTCCTCAGGGCCTTCGGGGCGGTCATCGTCAAGAATCTCGACCTGCAGCTCCTTGGCCATCTCTCCGGCCTCGAAGAGGAGCTGCCCAGCTGCAGGGACGAAGTCCACGCCTGCGTCCGCAGTGCCGCCTGCCGTCTGGAACCACAGCTTCACCAGGCCGAGGCAGCCGCCTGCCCGGGCCACTGTGACGTTCACCTGTGCGAGAGGCGGACAGCACTGTCCCCAGTTAGACACTGTATTTAAAAAGATTATGTGCAAATGAAACAGAAATTACAAATTAAATAAATTATGTTAAACTAGAGATGTTAGGAGCAAATAAGTCTTTATGAAAAGTTTGTATGTATAAAATTTTTTTTTGAGTGAGGGTCTATATGGCTCAGATTGGCCTTCTGCCTCAGCCTTCTGAATGCTGGGATGCAGGTGTGTACCACCACGCCCTGCATATGAGAACAGTTGAGAATACTAACAGGGAAATGCATTTTAAGTGCAGCATTAGCAATATCAAAAGCAAAAACAACCCTAAGATTTTTAAGTCCTTTCTGCCATACCTTCTGTACTTCCTCCAACACCCTGAGCTGCTCCTGGGAAAAGGCAAAGTGGCCATAGGGGACATCGCTGGCCACCATAGTGATATTGGCCGTGTGACTGGAGGTGCTCAGCCCTGCACCCTTGCTGACGTCTGTGAGCTGGAACTCATAGACATGCTTCTCCTCAGGGATGTCATCGTTCAGAGCCTACAAAAGGATGGAGAGCCATCAGCAGTAGAATCCAGAAGATGGAAAGGAAAGTATCTGTCACATAAACGACAGCAACAGACTCTGTGACACTAATCTCTCATCGTGTCACCCAACCACACATGTGCACATGCATGCACAAGAGCCGTCCGTACCACACCTGTATGACCACGATGGCCGTGGACTGTCCTTCCTGCATGGTCATCTTCCCCGAGGTTTCGGCAAACTCCCCCTCAGAAGGAGGGAAGATTCTCCACCACACTGTCACCTCCCCCCAGAGTGCAGGGCCACGGACGAGGCTGCAAAGATATGCAAGGGGCCGTTGAACACATTTATGGATGGTGCTTCACCTAGATACTGGCTGCGTCTTTCAAGAACATTATGCTGTTAAACAGGCACATCTATCAATTATAAATGAAAAGAAAATCTTAGAACTCCAAGACAGTAGCACCCAAAGTACTGGGCTGGTAAATCTACCTTTCCAGGAACACTGGAAAAAGCTGAACACCACAAATAGGCTTAAAGGAATAAGTAGGAATATTTATACATTTTCACTGATGTACAAGAAACAAAATATGAATAGCTTGCAAAGTTTTTATTTGTTGCTTTTTGTTCGGTTTTTCCGCTGCACTGAGGACTGAACCTGGAACCTCTGCTACATTCCCTTTGCTTGCTTACTTGCTTCCTTTCTTCCTGCCTGCCTGCCTGCCTGCCTTCCTCTGAGCACAGGGTCTTTAAGTTACTAAGTTGCTCAGACTGGGCTCAAATTTGTGACCCTCCTGCCTCAGCCTTCCAGAATGCTGGTATAATGGGCATGAGCCACCACAGCTGGCCTGTATAACAGAACTGTCCAGAAAGCAGTAAATACTCCACACATGTATGTGTAATTTAACATACTACCTTTAGACAAATAATAAAAAGAAAGAAATGCAGAGGCAAATCGATCTTGTTCACTGATGGCTGGTGCCCCTGCCTGTTTTCACAAGTGAATTTTGCAGAAAAAACTTCCCTGCAATGGTGCTAATTTACTTATAGGAAAGGCTCTGATTTTCGTCAGAATCAAACTGATCTTGACGAACAGCTGAGGAAGGATTCTGCAGCCAAGAGGCACAAGCAGGGAGAGGAAGTCACCCCTGGTCACATGCTCTGCAGAACAGAACCGGGCTGAAAGCACAGATTTCTGACCCCACCTCCACGTACTCGCCTGGGCGTGGGTCAGACAAATCACCCCACACCTCCTTGTGATCCAACTCACTTTCATCCAGTCTCTGCATCAAGCTTTACCCTCCACGTGGTGCCACCAACACACAGCGCGCTCATGCACGAACAACATGAATTTACTGCGAACACAACACTAAGGCGATTACACACAGTCCCTACCAGGGCAGGACCGTGCTGCAGCCCGTACCTAATGGCAGCGGTGCCGTTGTAGGTGGCTGAGGGCTCCCCAATGAGGATGTGCCTGGATGACAGGGCGACCCCAACTTCCCCCGACGCTGCCTTCTCTCCTCGTATGATGACTGACGCTCTACCTGTGTTGAAGATGACACATGATGCTGTTCCAAACACACATATGCAGACAGACAGCCCTAGTGCATTCGCAGGACGATCAGTGAGGCGCCCATATCCTCACTCTGGCTATGAGGGCAGTGGAACACTGAAGACACCGAAGATGCCCAAGATCCAACTTTAATGAAAGGGTCAGAAACCAGCAGGCAATGATTCTGCTCTGGATCCCGGGGTCAGCAAGTGTCCCTGTACCGTTCGCGAGGATTCACTTCTACAGCAAGCATTTTATATCTCACGGCACTTGGCTAAGTGGGTAACAGCCAGCTGTGTAGCAAAACCCAGCATTCGTGAGGCACTGTTTTAGTTTTAATTCTACTGCCGCTTGGCCAAAAGCATTTCTACAACTGTGTCAAATACTTCTACTAAAATAGAAATAAAAACCCTATCAAGGAATTTGAGCACCCATATTCTAATAATATAGCAGTAACTTGAAGAAAGTTTTTCCAGAAGCATGCATGAAGGTATCACAAAAAACAGCGTTGGGTTATACTCTCATGTTCTTGGGCAATGGATTAATGAAATCAAGAGTGGTTAGCCATATAAAATTATGTCAGTTAGAAATATATTAAGAATTTTAATTTTGGTACAGGTTTTACTTTAATCCTCTGATGTATTATTTCTGTGTCCAATTAGCCTACATGACATCAACTGTCACTTTAACATGATTGCCAAGCTAATTTAAGAGGCATGCAATTATACAATGCAAAGACACAATTCCTTGACAGCTGCTATAGGTTACGTCTCTTCCATCCCTCAGAGGCCCATCTGTGGAGATCTGGTCCCCTGTCCATCGAACTAGTGGAAGGAGGCAGTAGGAGCATTAGGAGGCAGGGCCTATAGGAAGGAAGTTAGGCCCTGGTGTGTGCTGAGCCCTGAAGGAGACACTGGGACCCGGCCCTGATCTTCCTCCATCCTTTACCCACCATGAAGCAAGCACTTCCTGTGCTCCACACCACTACCTTGATCTACCAGATAGATCAATCTACCATGGACGACGTGGTCTATCTACCTGGGACTGACACCTCTGAAACATGAGCCAAAATACACCTCTCCTTCTTGTAAACTGATTGTCTCAGGAACTGTCACAGTGACAGAAAGCTGACAAACCCAGCAGGTTGGCTGGAAAGGACTCTTAAATTGACAAGCAGGAGGGACAACTACCTTAGGTGCACACAGTGATACTACACAACTCTGACAGCTGTTTCCTTCACAGAATTTAAATTTAGTCATAGACTTGTGCACAGGATGGAATTTTGATGGCAAAAAAAGACTAGCAACGCTATTAAGCATATATAAACAAAGTTTCTAGGCCATTTTTATTGTTAGAGCTGTTTATAGCATAATAAAACCATTTCAGAATCATTGATCCTTTCTCTATGGACCCCAAAACCCAAATCATCCTACAGATCACAAACAGGAATTATGACAGGTTTCTGAAACATGAAAATGTCTGAGTAGTTTTCACAAGTATAGTTAGACTATAATATCAAATGTGATAATGCAAGTTTAAAAGTATTTTATTGCCAAAGTAATATATGATCATTGTAAATAACTTACAAAAATAACTGAGCAAAACCTACTATTGATATTTCAAATAAATAATTCCAAACTCACGTAAGACATGCACCTGATCACAAGTGGAATTACATGGACTATACTGTTGTGAAGTCAATTTTGTTAACGTAAGAATCACTCATGAAATTCAGTGTGCTCAATATTTAATGGAATTATCGAGTTTTCCTGTTACATCATTTTGAATGGTTGCACAGTTTCCTGCCACATTTTAACCGGCCTCCTGCTGTTGGAATATTCAGGAAGTTTTCATGTTTTATTATATGAATATTATTACAAGGTACATCTTTTAGTTAAAAAAAAAGCAGGGCTAAGTGTCATGCAACGTTTGACCTCTGGCCTCACCAATGTCGGGTAGTATAATTTCGATTTAAAAAACCCTTTATCCACTGTAGGGGTAGAAAATTGTATCCTTATGTTTTAGCAAACATTTTAGGAATTACAAACACTGACACTGCCTATCATACTAACTACTGAGTATCTGGTTACATTTTTTCCAGAGGATCAACTTTTTAATTTGCAGAACTGTGCATTTCTCTTACCTTTGACTGGAGCTATTTCCACCTCATTGGCTGCTGTCAGCTGAATGGCGAAGCGCCTGTCTTCGTCCCATGCGGCGCTCTGGAGCACGGTCAGGACGATGGTCTTCTGGGACTCCGTCTGCAGCAATTGAGAGGGAAAAGCAATTTCCCCACAGGGACCAAAGTCACATTTTGACTGTGGAACAGCATTTCTGTCCATAAATATTGTTAAAGTGTGCCCTTTTGGTCACCTAGTATTTTGGTTTCTATGCAAAAAAAGGGGGGGGGGTCCTGATTATTCATAATATCCCTTAATTCCACTGAGGTTTTTAATGAGAAAATAGAAGAAGAGATTAACACATCTCCTAAATTTACCAAAAATTCTCAGCTACTGAAGGCCCAATCATAGAGAGCTGAATAAATAAATCATAAATGCAAACAAGCGAAAGTCACATACCCAATACCCTACGGGACAGCTGACTGTACTCAAGGGAGGACACAAAGCTCCCCTAACCCTGGTCCCAGCCCCGAGAGCCCTGCTGCTGCCTGTCACACTGGTGTCCCCTCCTAGCTGGTTTTGTCAGCATCCAGTGTTCAAATGCAGCAGCACCAGCCTCGCAAACACAGCACTGAAGGCAGCAGTCCGGGGCCTAATTCATAGGAAAGCTTCATGATTCCACCCAGAATCTGGTATTTTGTATATATGTTTCGGCTTTATCTTCATCTTTAAGATTTTTTCTTCTTTATCATGTATATCCCACTTGTTTTTTGCTGAATGCATCACAGTTTAAAAACAAAAAACAAAACAAAACAAAAACCCTTTTTCCCAATTAGTGCAAAAGCAGAACAATTTTATTTATTTATTCAGAGACAAGGTCTCACTATGTTGCCCAGGCTGGCCTCGAACTTGTGGACCCGAGTGAGCCTCCTGCTCCAGCCTCCTGCGCAGCAGGGACTCCAGCTGTACCGAGCACTCAGGACTCAGGGCTCACACAAATTTTCTGCCCCTTGGAGCTCAGCAGTGCTGTCTTCACTGGACGACCAAAGGTCTTTTGTTTTTATTTACTCTTTTTGTCACCCTTGCCTGGGCTTTTCATTTTATATGTTTGCTTGTTTTGCTTTGTTTTATTTTTGAGATGAAGTCTAATTTTTCCTGGTTAGTTCCTACTAACTCCAGGGCCCAAGGGATCCTCCTGCCTCAGTCTCCAGAGCGGCTGGGATTACAGTTGTGCATCACCATATTGGTCTCTGTTTCAATCCCCTTTGTCAAAACTCCCCATCCTGTCGTTTCACTTTTAAATGTGTCTGCTTCTTAACTTTTCCTTCAGCATCTACTGTTGGAGAGCCACCATGTTTATGCAGGTAGATACAACATATCCCTTTGATAGGTGGGGAGATTCCCTTCTTTGCATTTGTACTGTTTGCAATAGGTACCCAAGGCCAGCCATCTAGTGTTACAAGTAACATTGTCATGAACATTCTTGTATGTGCTTCTTTGTATGTGTAGTTATCTACTTGAAATGCTGTTGCGTTAACATACAGTTGATTCTAATTACTTGAATTCTGTATTTCTGAATCTACACATTCACTAAAATTTCTCATACCTCACAATCAATATCTGGGCCTTCTGGAGCCATTCACAGACATGGGCACAATGACAAGAAGTCTGGGTCATTCTAGCACATGCTGAGGAAGCAGTGTAGTCCCCGCTGAATGAAGGTCACAGAGCATGTGACAGTGTCTCCCCTACCCCACACCACAGCCCTCTCAGGATACGAGACCACAGCTCTCCACTTGGGGCTATTTTCAGCAGTGAAATCACCAGCAAAGAGCACAAAAATACAAAAATGACACTGCACTATGAAAAGGGCACTCGTCTACTCTGTGAGAATTACAACAAGAGAAAGTGTTGCCTGCTCTCCCCTCAGCTGAGAATAAGCAGGTTCAGAGAATGAAACTCTCAGTACTCTCTCTGTGTCTACAGGTGAGAGTGACAGAATCAGTCACACTGACTGGGGCTGGGGGCACGAATAGATTTCTGTGAGCAATGGAGATTGCCAGGATCTTGACTCCCAAAGCTTGACTCTGGATTCTGTACATTTATGGTGCCCTCCATTCACTGCTGTATGCAGAAGCCAGCTCCCCATCTCTTTAAGAAACAGACACCCAGTACCAGTGGGAAGAGTGGTAGGGGGTCGGTTCCCAGTCACTTTCCTGGTGACGGAGGACAGCAAGGAACGCCCTGGGAGGAGTTTCCAAAGATGGCGGACTGGTAGGTAGCAGGAAAGAGATCCTCTCTGAGAGAGACAACTTAAATGCCAGAATTTAACACCCTAGAGAGACCCAAACAGAGAGAGATGGACTCTCTCAACCCAGGACGAAACTAAAGTTAAAAAAACGGCTCAGATATGAGGTCCCGGGGCTACCATTGGTGAAGCTAAGATCAGCAAGCGTGACACCCTCCTCAAGCCGCATAAATTCCTGCCCGAGACCAACCTGACCAACCGAACTGCGCTGGAGCATGGAGCTAAATAGCCCTGCGTGTGGCTCACGCAGACCCGGCCCTGCACACGACCCACCCAGAGACACAGTGAATTGGCACCGCAGCTGCGCTAAAGTTGGAGGTCGGGGAGCCCAGCAGTTCTCAGGGACCGGCATCAACACGCGGTGGGTGATGGGAATAAGACCCTCCCACGGGAAAGGGGAAACTGACTGGAAGACATGTTGGATTTGGGCAAGACAGCCTTAACTCCATAAGGAAGTGGCTTCAGTTGGTTGCTCCCCTCACCGAGCGGATTGGTGGAATCTGCTTGGATTGGGCAGTGCCCCTGGCCGGGACCCAGTGGGTTGCTACAAACTAATTCCCTGAGCAAAGCCGCACACTGACACAGTGAAGGCCTGCAAAGATTGACTGGCCAGGAGGAGAGAAGCCAGTGCACACTGCCCATGCTTGAACTTCACTCTTTGATAGCGGCCAGCAGAGGGCAGAAGTCCCTAGCCTGCATGCTCCAGAGGAGCCTTAACCAACAAGAAAAGGGGCTGGGAATTACACTCTACACCTGTATGGAAGGAACCAAAAACATGACAAGAGGGAGAAATAAGAAAAAAACCTCATCCCCCAACCCTGAGAACATTGATCCAGGAGAGGTAAATACAAAAGAGATGGAGGTCAGCCAACATGCAACATCAAACACAGCGGTAGCAGACATAAAGAGATATCTTCAGGACCTTGTAAGCGGGATCAAAACTGAAATATTAATTCAAATTAAACAAGAGATAAGTAGATTAATAAAAGAAAGGCTGGGCACCTCTCAAGAAGACAAAGACAGAAGAATGGAGGAACACAAATGGAGAGAAAAATTTAATGAAGAATTCAGAAAAAACCTAGAATTCATGAAGCACATTCAAAGAGATTATCAGGAAACTAATGACTCCATAAAAAACTGGCAAAACTGCTTGAAAGAAACCAAAGATAGACTATCAAAAATTGAACACAGGCTTGCAATATGTGATCATGAAAGGGAAGATCTCTTAAAAATAACAAGGGAGCAGGCAGTAACAATTAGAAGGCTAGAAGACGACAAGAGGATCTATAACTTAAGAATAAAGCATGTGAATGAAGAAGCAGGAGTCAAAACAGAGGAGCTGCAAAGGCTATTCACAGAAATCATTAAGGAAAATTTCCCAAGCATACAAAAAGAAAATATGCAGATGTATGACGCATACAGAACTCCAGCCACCTACAACCAAAACAGAGCTACACCTAGACACATAATAATCAAGATCTCAGAAATTCAATATAAGAACAGAATATTAAAAGCCATCAGAGAAAAGAAACAGATCACCTATAAAGGAAAACCCATCAAAATCATGGCAGACTTCTCGACACAGACAATCAGGTCAAGAAGAGCTTGGAGTGAAGTAATTCAAGCGCTGAAGGAGAACAACCTCAAGCCCAGATTGATGTATCCTACAAAACTCTCTCTAGAAATTAATGGAGAAACAAG
>PVJX010023611.1:12780-29136 GCA_004027295.1 Dolichotis patagonum | reverse complement strand
AAAATCATCCTCATAGATCAGAATGCAAGTAATTCTAAAGTGCTAGGTCTACTTTGTAATCTCTTACTACTTGTTTCAAATGGCTACAAATTTTTATGTTCTACATAATGTTGTGAGTAGTATCTTTGTTACCAAGCCTATGGTTTATTTACCATTATTTCCTTATAGTAAATTTCTAACATAAGAGAAAGAAAAAAATCAGACACTGGTTTGTACTGCTTGGACTCATAGGAATGTTGAGGGATTCTCTTTCCCTGGAATTGTGTCACGAAGTGATAGGTATAATCTAGAATGTTTTGTTCCCCTCACTTGTAATCAAGAGGAAAAGACAATGATCTGTCTTAGTCTTTTCTGCTGTAGGATTGAATGGACCGAAAAAGACTGCATCTAGGTAAAATCAAGTTTCGGAGCTGCCCTTAATTAAATATGCCCTAACATTTGAGATGTCCTTAAATAAATATAACTGATTTCTTTCTTACCGTAAGACTTGTAAACAAGGCAGTTCTCCTATAATATTTATTATGCTGTGGGTTCAAAAATATAGTTACTCAATGTTTACTGCAAAAAAATGCATCACAAAGTTCAGATTAAGTGTTGTGTTAGCCAAAAGAATTTATTCACTTATTTAATAAATTTGTATTCTAATACACATTAGATACTGCTCTACTTCTAAGGTTACAGGGGAAACAGAACAGATGAAAAAAATATTTGATGGTTGTAATTCAGTATGTTTCTGGTTTACCTTAGTTGGTAATTTTGGAATATATCGATTCAATAAAAATTAATATTAAGGTTCAGTTCAAGACCCTATTGATTAAATATAGTCCAGTCCATTAACATTTTTGGCTCAGCATTGTGAAAATTTATTTTAGTGGTATGAGCTTTTGGAATGCTTTATTCTAAAATATAATAGTAGGCCAGGGATGTAGCTCAGTGGTATAAGCACCTGCCTGTCAAGCATGAAGTTGGTTCAATTCCTGGTACTTAAAATAAAATAAAATAAAATAAAATAAAATAAAATAAAATAGCATATGAATTTCTTTATGGTTACTCAGCAAGTTCCCAGATCCCAGAACATTTCTAGACAATATTTTTCTCTTGACATGCTATTTCCCTCTGTTTTACTAATTCTGCTTTCCAAATGTTTTTCAAATCAGTCCTATGGCCAGGACTTTATTTCCATCCCTAATTTTTGTCTGGATTTTGTTTTTTTTGAGACAGGGTCTCACTATGCAGTTCAGGCTGGCCTTGGGCTTGCTTTGTAGCCCAGGCTGGTCTTGAACTTGCAATGATCCTCCTGCCTCAGCCTCCTGAGTGCTGGGATTACAGGACTGTGCCACCATGCCCAGCTTTTTTGCCTGGATTATTGCAACACCGTCTAACCTGTTCCCACTGCTTCCAGTTGCTTTTCTTGTGAATCTTTCAGTAATAAACTTTTGTAAAACAGAGATCTAATAGTGTAATGTAAACTTCAAAATAATCAATGGTTCCTACTGCTAACAGGATATACTTTAAATTCTTTACCAGGACTGCAAGCCCCAGTGGAAGTATCATATAACAGGTTCCTAGCATGGAACAAGGTCACACCATATGTAGTAAAGAAGTATAGCCATTTTACAAATAAGCTCTTGGCATGTTACTGCATCCTATGATGGATAGAATGCTTGCCCATGTGTTAATAATGCCCTAGCATGTTACTGAGCCTTGGTGTATCACTTATTATCACATGAGCAGATATTCTCTTTAGCAGGGCTCAGTAACACTCCGTGGAATTCACACAGCAAGCCCTCAGCCAGTACTATCATCTGGGAGCTTGTAGAACACCTACTCCATATGCATGAGATCTACAATACAACATATGCCATTCACAGAATGAGGTACAGGACCATGGGATTCAGTGATGAATCCCACTGCATTACTTAGAAGAAGGTGGCTTCTCAAAATGCAGAGATGATCTTCTAAACAATCACCTGGAACTTCAGCTCAGAGGCTTTCATGTGCACCATCGCCAAATTTTCCATGCGATATTGTGTCCCCATGAGGAAGAATACATGGGACCAAAAACCAAAGTGTGAAAGCAATGCAGTGTCTTCCCTTATCGTCACTTCCAATGGCTCATTAGGAAACTTTGTGCTTCCCATTCACAAAACTCTGTGCTCTGTGAAGTTGAAAGCTGTGGTTTTCTTTAGATGTAGTCTTACCAAACAACAGCAATATTCACACGGAACTTCACACTGCAGTATAGCTGCCACTAGGACACCTTGGACTCTTCAGACCAGCAGGATGCCACAAGGCAGGAGTTACTTGGTCTAGCAGGAAGAGGCAGGCTGCTTGCACAATAAACAGCTGAGTGGCACAAAATGATGTACTTAGTGCTTCCTGCTACTCCTTATTCCACTGCAACTGTGAACAGACATGTGCAGCAATTGCACCCCGAGAAGGGCATGACCACAGGCCTCATGTACCCCAGCAGCGACCATCTGGATTGCACCTCTGAGTAGGCCATCAAGACCTACCAAAGGGATGATTAAGGATGTAGTGTACAGAACTCAGAACGGACAGTGGAAAGGAGAGGATAACTTCCTGCCCAACTTAGCTGTGGTAAGGAAGGGACACAGTCGGCCCCCCTCACTTTCCTCTCCTCTCCTGAGCTCTCTCAGGAGCTGTTCGCAGAGACCACAGAGATGCTACTCAACCATGCTAAGAGAAAGATCTGTAGAGCACAAGGGATGAACTGCAGCCCCCAAGAGAATAAGCCGCTTGGATTTCCAACTGTGGGGAGCACATCGCGGGGCCCCAGGTGCAGTGCTCCCAAAACCACAACACATTCCACCAAGGCCACACTTCCCACAAGCTGCACCAAGCTGATGCCTGAGCATAGCAGGGACCCTAAGACAGGCCCATGGAGGGACCACATGGAGTCCCTTTGACAGACAACTTTGGCCCAAGGTCAACTTTCTTAGAATTATAGTTTAATATAAAACCTTCAACTTATATTAAATTATAGTTTAACATAAAACCTTCAACCCAACTTCCTTCCTTTCTGTGTCCCTCTCCTTCTCCCTCTGCTTCTTCTCTCCTTCCTTTCTTTCCTCCCTTCCTTCCCTGTTCCACAAGGCTGAGGCTCACATTGCTCACCGACAGCTCCTCAGCCTGCCTGTCCTTTCCTTGTATGTCTGTTGCACAGCTATCCCATCTCAGCACCTGCCCCTGCCACCTGTAGGCTCACCCAGCAACTCCTGCCCGCTTTGTGTCCACAGACACCATACTCAGGCCATTTCCTGCAGTTAAGCCTGGGGAAACATCTGCTATGCCTCCTATCAAAAGTGCTCTTTCCCTCCCCAGAACTGGTGAACGCACCCTAAGAGGATGCGGGGTCTGGCAACTGTAAGACACTAAGCCTTCACATTTTTGGTTTTGTTCCTTCTGTTCATGGGCTCTTTCAGAACCCTAAGCTGCTGCAGATTCCATTATCACCAAAAGAGTGCCAACTCACTGTCAGTCAACAAATATTTTCCATGAAGCCAACATGGGCCAAGCTCTGTGCTAAGTTAAAAAAGTTCAGATTCCAACAAGAATCAGCTCTCACAAAATTAAACTTAGCAGAGAAGACAGAAATGTAAGAAGTATAATTTTGTTTCATATAAAGAGCAGGTTTTATTAATACATGTATTCTCTACTAAAGGCAAACATATTGACTTCTCAAAGATTTATAGTATCTTTTAAACAAACCAAATATGCGCAAATAAACAAGAATATTATTTTTATAATTCCATTTAAAGTATAACTTAGCTCTTTCCAAATAAAGTTTTTAATAGATGAGAAATCTTTTAATCACAAAATTATAGGAACTGAGTTAAGAAATGTGAAAAATAAGCATTTAAAAATATTAATAAATATTGTATGCTGGGACTGAGAGGATCCAACAAGAAGCCAACCAGCCAGCCTTTCTGGCAAGCCGTGGAAGCTGCATGGCTGCCAGGAAGATAAAAGTCAGTGCCTCCTCCTGTGAGCCTACTGGCACGCAGGCTAAGCATCAAACACCCCCTCTCAAAGCAACCCGCTGGTTCAGGAGACAGGCTGAGTTGATAGCAACTAAGGTACATAAAGCAGCTAAATGCTTATATTGTCTGGTTGATTTTGCAGGCCTGGGACCAGCTGTCTGAGCAACTCTTGGGAGGATGACACTGTGCAATATAGCAATGTGCGGGATTTCCTTCTATCTTGTCTTTGAAACCCAATATTGTTCTCATGTTTTTGCTTTGTTCCGATTGCTTTGCTCTATTCAATATTCTATTTTGATTGATTTTACAGTGTTCTGTTTTTGTTTTGATTTTGCTATACCTGATGGAATGGACAAGTATTGTAAAGATAAGATATACTATGGTAGCTATTGTTGTTTTCTTAGTACTCTGTTTTGAAGTTCTGTACCAATTTTGCTGCTTTGTTTTGATTGGCTTTGTTTAGTTTTTTTGGATTTTACTATGTTTAAAATAAAAATTAATAAATGTTTAATGATTGTTTTGGTAAATTTTTTTTTTTTTTTTTTTTTTTTTTTTGTACCGGGGATCGAACTCATGACCTCACGCTTGCCAGGCAGGCGCTTAAGCCACTGAGCTAAATCCCCGGCCCCTGGTAAATGTTTTTTAACAAAATCACTTCAAAACTGTAGCTTATTCCCACACCCTGAAATTTCTTTTTCTGAACGTACACAAAACATAAAAATTTTTTTAATTTGAAAGAAAACAAAATACAATGTGATTTTCTCAACTGAACATCTGACCTATCAAAGTTCCATTCCTTATTAAATCCCATTTCCAGTGATATAAATTTGCAAGATACAGAAATACAAAACCAAGGAGTTTGAAGCCAGGCATGGCAGTGCATGTCTCTAATCCCAGCATTTAGGAGCTCAGGCAGGAAGATTGTTGCAAGTTCGAGACCAGCCGGGGATACAAAGTGAGATCACAGCCAGCTTAAACTGCATAGTGAGACCTTATCTGAAAAAGACAAAAATAAAAATAAATAAAAAGGAGTTCTAGACAAACTTGCCCACAGATGCTGGGATTGCTGGAGACTCCTCCATACTCTTAAAAGGATACAGCTGCCCAGCCTTTATCCTTAACTTATAAAATTGCATTGTAACATGAAAGGTGGCACAATATGTTCTGTGTGTTGAGAGGTACAGCATATGGGTGGAATTCAGATAGAGAGGGCACTTGGCAAAGGTTCCAGATCCCCGAAAGCCTACAGTCACACAGCAAAATGATTGCTGGGCACCATCAACAAAGCAAACTTCACTTTCTTAATGACCCTGGCCAACACTTTAAAACACACAAATTGAACCTGCTTCATGTCAGTGAGTATTGGGAGAATTTTAACAACTGGATTAAAAGGCCAATCAATTGGTAAATCCCCAGGGGAAGTGCTAATGCCAGAGAACAGATTAACTGTTAACTGATTTCAAGAACAAATGGAAAGTGCAAATCCCAGAGAAATGAGGTGGAAATGAATACCTGAAAGAACTTGAGGCCATAGAAACTGGGGCCTATAACAGTAGAAAGATGAATTTCTTTTTCTCCATCTTACCCACTCAAATATACATGCAATTATATCAATAGGGTAAAATTAAATACAACAAAACAGAGCAAAGTGGATCACAAGAAAGCAATGTAAGACATAAATTTCAAAGCTAGACAATTGGAGATATTCACTCTCTATCATATTGACTTTTGTTTTCTTCCAAATAGTTGTCCATATTGTCACATATAGGCAATTCACATGAAACAACCTAGTATGGAATTGATCTGAGCAGGACAAGGAGGGTATTACAGGTCTTCAAGACCAGACATTAGGGAAGCCAAGAATGGCTGTCATAATGTCTCGCATTCTCCTCAAAACAGCTGTCCATACCTTCATGTGTGTTGAACTTAAACAAGGCAAAGCCAGCTAAGATCACTTTGAACAAAAAGTGATAGTTTGCTGGACTTCACATCATGACATTATGGAATCAGCACTGGGTCTTGGAGTGTCTCTTTTTTTTTTCAGAGTAGTTGTTTATTTCAACATGCGTTATATAGTTGGTTCGTGTAAACTGTTTATAAGCTCTACACATGCGTGAGTCTCTACATGTATATCTATCATTTCTGTATTAGCAGGAAAAACAAAACAAAGCAAGATAAAACAATTCCTAGAACAGCACGAGGCAGAAAAGTCACAAAACCGCAATACAAGGTGATCTACAATGGTCTTTTTCTCTAATTCCTTTTTTTTCTGTCTCTGTCTCTCTTACACAACACACACAGGCACTATGTTTATGTTTTCTTTACATCAGAAAATTTGCATTGGTTCAGTCTGTTCATCTATGTTCCTATATGATGTTGTAGTAAACCAGAGGGTAGAAAATGTGTGCAGTACTGGGGTTAGGGAAAAAGAAGATTCAGTGAGTACATTTCATATCTTTCTATACTGTTTGCTTTTTCTTAGTATGTACAAGAATTCAAGGGCATATGTGCTGTTTTCTGTAGATCATATTTAATTCCAGTCCCATCTTCCCCTACTATCTAGTATATTTCTTGGTCAAATATTTCTACTGTCAATCACTATGTAAGCAAGTCAATTTATTTCAAATTATATCCCACCATATACTGCCAACCCACTTATTAGCAAAATGGATTTGAGAAAGCCTATAATAAAAGATTCATAGGAAGGCTGTTAAATAAAACAAGCAAATAAAATGCATGGAAAGGAAGGGGAAGTAAAAAAATTCAGGCAAATGTATTGACTATGATTGAGCAATAAACTCAGCTCCCAGTTTCCTGCAAGAAAAGACAGAAATGGAAACATAATGGATGATGTCATTCTTGTCTGGAAAAAGATGTCATGCCAGTTTATCAAAGGAGACATTTTACCAGGTGCTGAATATGAAGAGACATTATGTAAAACACTTTGAAAACATCTTGATTTTATGGCTTTAAACTCAGCCATTGGCTGTCAGATTTGACCCTGCTAGAGAGAGCTTCTTAAATCAGAATGCTGGGCAACTCTGAGTTTTTGATTCAGTGTGTCTAAGGTGGGGCCTTCAGTTTTGTGTTTGTAAGAGGTTCCTGTTGATGTCTATGCTGCTGAACTGGGACCATGCTCTGAGGCACTAGGACTCGAGACCACCCATTCCACTCTAAGTAGACATCCACAGTAGTTTTGTGGAAGACCTGTAAATACTGTTTATAGAAGCATCTCAGTAAAACATTGAAATGTAGCCCTGTGAAAGTGTTTATGAAGCTAATGAGGTCAAATTCATTCCTTTCTTGCAATCTAGTCAGAAAATTCCTTTCTTGCAATTTAATCAGAAAAACATGAGGACAGCCATAGATATAAATGTTTTACATATGTCTTAGTTCCTTTTAATGCAAATATATCACACATCATGTGTGCCATTAGAGCTTAGATGGAAGCTGAAAGTTCAGATTCATGAAACTGACTGACAGTAACCACACGCACACTGAAGGCTGGTTTCCTGCCAACATGCAAAATACAGTATATTTCCATTTCAAACTCAAGAATCATTGACCTTTAGACAATCTGCACTTTGTTCTTCCTCTTTCCCCTTCCCTTCCCCTTCCTCCTTCTTCCCTCTTCCCCTTCTTCCTCCTCTCCTTGTTCTTCTAGATATGTAAAATGGATGGTTAACTGTACCAGGAATTAACATGGAACTTTTCTCTGGAAAAGCAAGTTATTTTTCAGATAAACAACCTCATTTGTTTTCTAACAATATCCTTGTGGGATAAACTATACCTTAATCACATCCCTGAAATTCTATGTCTGACACCACCATCTCTGACTCCCACTTAGTTTATGATTGTCACTTGGTGAGACAGGAAATAATGAGTTGCACCCAGATAACACAAGTCTCATACTCAGTCGTACACACACACACACACACACACACACACATCCTACATTTACTGATATAACCAGCACATTTTACAAAATTGGAAATACCTAAAATCATATTCAACAGATTTACTTGTAAACGCATATGTTATACCTAAAAATGTTAATATTTTTGAAGGAGAATATTTAAATTATAAAAAATTCTCTGAGGTTTTTTAATTTTAATAAGGTAAACTAGTTTTTTTAAATTTTATTTAGAAAGAAAAAAACAACTAAACAAAACAGAAAAAAGGGTAGCAACAATACAGAATTCCAAAGGAAAAAAAGAAAAGAACAACAACAAAAAACCACTAAGAAATCACTAGTTGATAATTACATACTGTCATCTTGGAAATAGTTGTTCAAGTTACAGAATTAAAGCATACAAAGTAGACATTCAAACAATGAGACTATTAACAGTTCTGCTCACCAATCTAACAAAAACAGTAGTATGGTCATCTATCTTCCACACTTAAACTACATGCAGTTATATCCTTTAGAACACTTTCTTTTGCTCTCTCTTTTACAGTAGCAATTATGCATTTTGGGTTTTATTACTCCTACAGTTCTTACTACTTTTTTTATTTTAAAGAGAATACAACAAAAGAGGGCAGAACAAAGCAGATCAGAACAGAACAACATAAGCAACACAATACTTTACAACAAGACAACCGGACATTAACAGTAGCTGTCAAAATATCTCTTTCTCTGCTATAGTTGAGCATAGTCTCAGATACAATAATATCAAACATAACACAATAGTATAAAACCATTCAAGAGAATGAAAGAATTATAGGACATTCTGAACCAAATAACTACGATCAATGGCTACTATAATATCTCATTTTGAATAAAAAGATTTGTTTATACTATCACATATATTAAAATCCCAATAAGACACAACATGATAGAAGCGATGGTAATAGCAGAGTAGAAGCATGGTAGGACTTCTAAGGAAGACGATATTAAATCAGCAATGGCTGCCATAATGTTTTGTTTTCTTCAAAACCGCTGTTCATACCATCACACATAATAAAGTCAAACAAAACAGATTAAAACCATTCCAACTGATGAATGAAAACATTGAAAGGCTTCAAAGCAATGAAATGAGGAATCATGATTACTATAAAATCTTATATACTCTTACCAACTCTCATACTAGGGAGACTATACGGTATTTTCACATGGTAAACTAGTTTTCAATAGTTCAGCTCAACAAGCACCTGCTGTACACCCAATACTGTATTTGAAGATAGGAATAAATACTGTTCACACACTCTACTCTGATGACACTTAGGATTGTAATGAGGCAGCACTTGTACAACAGCAGTGATTTCCATATGCTACAGATAAGGTAGAGGTTATGCTGGATATGATTAAAAAGCACAGTGCTCAAGGAATGGAGACTTCACCTCCACTCAGAGCTCAAAGGGGGCTTCCTAGAAGGCATCACCAGACAGATGCCTTATGGATAAGACACGGTTAGCTGGAACAGGACAGACAGAATGGTTAAAGAACACTGGGCCAGAGATTGCTGATTTCATATCTAAAATTCAATTTATTCTTCTTTATTACAAATAGAACAATTTTGTTCAAGGTGGCAACCTGTCTGACCCAAGATACACTTCCCAGTATTCCCCACAGAGGAGACTGAGAGGTATTCCTATCCGAAACAGAAGTGGCAGCCACTGGCTAGGTTGCCAAGAAATCTTCATGTTCAGCTTTTGCTTTCCCTTCTTTTTACGTAACCCTTCCATTTTCTGGAGTATAGACAAGAAGCCCAAAGGTGTAGCTATCACTTAGAGGAGCATAAAGTGGAGAAAGATGCAATGAGACCAGTCCTTCAGAGGTGTTTACTTAAGACTGCCTACTTCTGTTTCTTATTACTGAGAAAAACAAATACCTATTTGGTTATGGCTTTGGAGTAAGGATGTATCCAGAAGTACCCAAACAGAAATCAATCTCATATACCTAGCTTATGCTATTTAAGAGTTACTATTTTCTTACAGTATTTAAGTGCCTGCTTGGCAAGCAAGTTCAATCCCCGGTACCAAAAAAAAAAAAAAAAAGTTTCAACTATTTTCTTACAGTAAATGCACAAGAAGGTCCAAAAATTTAGAGCAAATGCTAATATCCAAAAGCAATCTCTCTGAATCCTTTGCTTATATCAAAACATGTAATTAAGGTTCCTTGAAGTTTAGGAACAATTGTGTTACCAGAGTTAAACACAATATGTAATCAAAAGCTAATAAAATAATTCAAGTACATTTGTAGTTTCTCCAAAAAAAGTTTACATGAACACATAATCCTTGAGCCTAAAGACACCTTGTCTAAACATCGGTTCCTCTCTCCTTCGAGAAGCTGAACTATGAACACACCAATGTGTAACACACACATGATCATGCCCCACTTCCTTTTATGGTCCACCTTTGTCCACTTCGTGCTCCTCAAAATGACAGCCATACCTTTGGTCTTCTTGTCTATACTCCAAGAAACAGAAGGGTTAAATGGAAAGAAGGGAAGGCAAAAGCCAAATATGAGGGTTTCTTGGTAACTTGACAAGTGGCTGTCACTTCTATCCTGAGATAAGAATAAGTCTCAGCCATCCTGGTGGTGAACATAGGCAAGTATATCGTGGGTCAGGCAGGTTGCCACATTGAACAAAACTGTTCCATTCATGACCACACTCTGCCCCTTTCCTTCTGAGATCCCCCTGAAATCACTAATCTACAGCACTGATGTTGATCTCTCTGTTTGCTACACGGTCATCTGAGTCTTAGATCTATTAGTCTGTAGGGAAGAGTTTTCATATCCATTTTTTCCTTGTCTCTAGTAAGAACATTTAGAGCCAGGTAACCTCTCAAGGTAGAGTGCCTGGATACACTACTGACAACATCCAAGCCAGTAGCACTACATTATCTCTCAGATGCAGCAGCACTAGGCCACTGTGGCAGACTTCTCCACCTCCACACAGGACTGTCTCCGGTGGTGGTGTGCTGGGAGCACCTGCAGACGCGGGCAGGGATGTGCCTAATTTACTTCTGCACTAACCAGCTAACCCCCTCTGCCAGTCACCTGAAGTGTAGGAGGCACTCGAGTATGAGAACATCAAGTATCCATGGCTCCTAGACAGAGGGTGGTGTGAATCTGTAAGAAATGGTCCAACAAACATTGGCAACATTGTTTTTCTTAAAAAGGACATGCAAATAAAGCAACAAAAAAGGTAAAAGCCAAAACAGAAATAATGTTCCCAGACAACTCTTATTGCAAAGATTTGCTTCTTTATTATAGAGGACTTCATTCTTGCCATTTTGGAAGTGTTGAACTATGTGCCATGCCTCTTAACATCTCCCTCATGATTCATTATTTATATTTTATTATTCATATATTTGTTTACATACTTATATTATTTATAATTTTTTGTTCAGTTCTTATTTATATATTTTTCTACTTCCAGGCTAATAATTTACCTCAACAACAATAGACCCTGCATCCCACACATTATTGATCTTTTGCAGGGAATGGATCACTTTATCAGTTCAATGAAATTGATGGATCTTTTTACAAAATATTTTAAATGTATAAAGTGAAATCCATAGAAATCCAATGAAATCAATAGTGTTTAAATGTCAACATCAAAGTAATGCAATGCCCAAATTCCTTAACATAACATCTGAAATTATTACAACATGAAACACCAAAATATAGTTGTGTTATTATTAATAGTTATAAGCAGTGATGATAAATGATATTCAAGATATCTACAACAATGGAACTGTTATATGAAAATATTCCACTGCTTGGTTTTTTAAAAACTTCCCTCAATTATCCATTCAACCACTTAACTACATACATATGTGATATGTCATTTTGGACACAGTACCAAATGTCAATGAAAAAAAAAATTGTCTTCTCCTAGTCATCCAGTGTCCCTGACTCTGAAAACAATCACCAATAGCAGTTTCTTGGGTGTCGTTTTCCATATACAATGGAATGCTTCATTTTAAAAGCACTTTGTTTAAATTTTAAAAACTTCTTTTTGGTAACACAATTACTTTACACCTTTGTGTTAAAGAATTATCATCTCTCCCCTCCTCCTGCACTGTGATTGGCACCACTTATCTATCTCCTGTTCATTACCCCCTGGTGGCTGAGCTCCCTGTTGGTTTGGCCCCCTCCAGAGCTCAATCCATGGGGTACCTTGAACTGCAACAACGCCAAGAGAGTGGGTTAAGTCTGGGGTGGAAAGAGCTGACTGGCTGGTTGTTCCCTGTCTATGTCCACAGGACAGCTCCTGTGCCCCCTCATCCTCCTCACTAGTAAAGGACCGCGCTTTGAGAGGGGAACAGTGTCCCTCAAAACATCTGTCGGAAGCATGTTCAAGGCAGCCATAAAACAATATAGCACGACACAACCACAGCCTCTTTCTGCTTTTGCCATTGTATCATATAATAAGGGAACATCTTCCAAGATTAGAGTTGTAAAGACAAAACTTCATGTGGAAAAGGCAAATCTTTCCAAGAAAAGGCAGTCATACAAATAACAAGAACAAACAAATAACAGTGAAAAGTGATGGAAGGGCGGAAAGGTAATCAACAAAGAAATGAGGACAATTTCTTCACTTTGCAAAAAGACCTCAGCTGGTAAAACACCTTGCCGAAAGAGTTGCAAGTTATGAGTCCTGGCTATTTGGGAGGCTGAGGCAGTAAGATCAGAAGTTGAAGGCCACCATAGAAACATAGGTAACAGGGAAAACTCATCTCAAAAAAAAAAAAAAAAAAAAAAAGAGCTGGGTGTGGTGGCACATAGCTGTAATCTGAAGGGATCAGACAGAAAGACTGCAAGTTTAAACACTCTTGTAGGCAATTTATCAATGTAGTTGGCAAGACCCTGCCTCTAAATAAATAAATAAACAGAACTGAGGATACACTCCATGTGAAGACCCTGATTTCAATCTCCAGTACCAAAAATCAACCAACCAAACAAACAAAGGTAGATTTTAACAAATTCTTGTCAATGCAGATCAGGGACAGAGAAAAGCTACTATTTTTGTATATTTTAACTTACCACATTCCCTCTGTAATATGGATTACTTTTTCTCCCTTTCTGTAGGTTTCCTAAGAATAATCACTAATTAGCACGAAGAGGACATCATATTTCTTTTGCAAAATTTAGTTCTTTATTTTCTTCTTGTTTTACATTTTCTAGAACCTCCAAAATTTGTTAATAAATGGTAGTTACTATTTCTACTCATAATGAAAAATCTTGAAAGCTTCTAGTTAAAAATAAATTGCTACAAAGGAAATGGAAAGAGGCTGGCATTCACTCCATATAGACACTACTGACTGAAAGAACCACATCCCCAGACTTCTATATCCACACAGGTACCACCCACCTCTCAAAGGAAAAGGAGATACTGAAGGTAACTTAACAAGTCCAGTAATGTAATTGAATTAACACTTTCATGGCACTCAGTTCCAAGGTCTATTCTAAGCACTCCACTTATATGGCCATCTACAATGGTGACTACCACAATTCCTTCCTGCCTCTCCACTCATGTTGCTCCTCCAACTCAGAGAGAGTCAGAGAAACAAGGGAAAGGAGAACAAAAAGAGTTGTAAGATGTGTTATGAGACCTAAATGGAAAATGATACCATATCTTAGAATATGAGAATAAAATGTTAAAGATTCCTAAAATATGGGGTAAACTGCAAAGTTACCCTGTCAGTAATAGTGAAGAAGAAAAGACAATACAGGTGTTGGGAAGAAGCAGAGCTGAAGGCAGGAAAGGGAGAAGGAAGAAAAAGCATTCTAAAGTTCTCAGTATGATTTTCTCCAGATATAAATTAACATACTTAATTCAGAAAGTGGAAAACTGAATACAGCAATTACTACAAGAGATTATGAAAGTGATTACATTTCAACCATTAAAAACAGAAAAGGATAATTTCACATAAGTTATATATAACACAAAGAATAGAAGTATATATATTTATTTTAATTATTCAAGACTATAGAATCACAGGAGAAACTCCCTAAATCCATTTTAGGGATTTACTACTGATAAAGGTAGTACAATAAAAGAAAACTGCACAGCATCTCCTTTGTAAAACTTTGTAAAAATTTTTTTAAATAAAATATTATTAAGGAAGATACAGAAGTCTATCCAATGAATACTGCCAATGACCAAGTACTGTTTAATCAGAAAGGCAATTTTCACATTAGCAAATCCAGTACTCACGGAAGATGTATGTGTAGAGCAAATGTGATTGGTTACATCAGTAGGTTCTAAAAAAGCACTTGATGAAGTCTAACAGCCATTTTTATCAAACATAAAATAAAATATGAAAAAACCTCTGAAACTTGAAAATGAATAACCATAAAAAAATCAATGGCTGAATCAGTTTGTGACTAGCTGACTACGCTGTCTGAATGTGGAACTCCTGTTGGAGTCGCTGGGGATGTCACCTGGAAAACATATTCCTGTCCTGGCTCCTCCCTTCCTTCTTTGGTTCCTACTGCTATGGGCTGAAATCAATGGCTGAATCAACTGCAAACATCACTCAAACAGTCAAATGCTAGAGATAAAACAGGATGACTACCATTAGTATAAATCAACAGTGAATGGAAGAAAATAAATGGTTAATATACACAGGGTAAGTAGATAGAAAAATTTTCCTTTTTTATCAGTGAAAAGTTTATACTACTAGAAATTCCAACTCTGATTTAAAAATAAAAACTACTAGAGCCAATGAATGACTTTGATTAGCTAGCTGGCAAGGTTAGCACTTTATATCTACAATGGAAATTGAAAAACTATAGTAGTATTAGAATGAAACATTAAAAGTATTTAAAGTCAAAACTCATATACATAAAACAGAAAAATTATATATATTATATATATGTAATTACAACCACAATTTTAAAATTGGATATCATAGATAGATAGATAGATAGATAGATAAGATTAAATATCCCAAAACTGGAAAGAAATTTTTTAAAAAGAATAATGAAGTGTCAGGCCAGATTTAAATTCTTTGAATCAAAACATGGCACAATAATAAATACAAAACAGACTCATGATCTCGGCGATAAATCCCATATCAAGCGAAGTGCTATTGTCTGAATGTTTAGGCTCTCCCTGAAATTCATGCTGAAACCTAATCCCTAATATGCTGATATTGGAAGGTGCGTTTTTTGGAAAGTGATTAGGTCAAGAGGGCTCCACTCTCATTAGTGGCATTACTACCTGTCTTTGTCATTTTCCTCACTGCAGAGGTAAAATACCCTATACCCTCAGTTTAAAGGAGAAGGTTTACTTTGTCTCCCTATTTCAGCACGTGGAGTGAAAAGCTGGCTCCATGGCAGTAACAAGATTGCAGAGAGGGATGAAAAAGGGGAATCAAACCTATGGCAGCCAGAAATCAGAGAAAGAAAGGATCTAGACTCACCAGACACTGAAGCATCTGGCATTTTTGGCTTTCAACTTTGCAGCCCCCAGAACTCTGAGAGATAGACTGCTGTTGTTCATAATTTATCTAGTCTGTAGTATTTTGTTATACCAGGCATAACTAACACACAAACTCCAATATGACCAACTGAGTGTTGTGATTCACTGTACTGGACACAAGGCTGGTTATGCATAGGGAAAAACAGACGAGGTTGCTACTCACATCCTGTTTTAAGGCTACTACAGTACTGGGCTCTATACTGTCCCAAGAAGGGAAGTACATGAGGTATTTCTGAGTAAGAAAAGTAACATGCAGGCAATGTATATTACAACAATCTCACTATTTTCAGAATAGCTTCTCCATGACTTAGAAGAGTAGATAATGGATTCTGAGCACATAGCCAAGACTTCTTTGGGCAATTTTTTTTTACACAAAATAACACATAAATATATATATTTGTAGATTGTCACATAGATATGCAGAGAAATGCAGTGCATATAAATTAGGTTGTGTAACACTGGATGATAGCGTGGGGAGTATGGACGTCAAGGAAACAATGTGATTTTTAAAAGATATCTATGATAAATATGGAGTGTATAACATGACTGAATCATTGAAAATTTTGTTATATATCATACATAAGTGTGTGAGAAGATACAGAGAGAGTGAGACAGAGAAATATAGAAAAGGATACACAGCACCATGTTGGAACTTAGGGTGTGAGCCAACCAGCAACCAGCCTGCCACCCTGGTAAGTGACTGTGGTCTGGCAAGCCGCGGCCACCCCAGGGCGGGGAAACATGACATAACATTGTTTCCTGAGATCCATGCCATGTTGGAACTTAGGGCACTGAGCCAACCAGCAACCAGCCTGTTGCCTACTGGGGAGCGGGCTTAGAATCAAACATACCATATCCCTCCCCCCACCCCCCGTTAACAATTGGGATCCAGGGATCTGGGTATCTCTTAGGAG
>PVJX010023611.1:0-12680 GCA_004027295.1 Dolichotis patagonum | reverse complement strand
ATATACAATGTTGCCTATTACTGCTGTCCTGGTGACCTGCTGTGATGTTCTGTGCCAATTTCACCGCACTGTCTCAATTGGCTTTATTCCATCCTGTTTTGTTGTATATTACTACCTCCAAGTTAATAAAAATTAAATAAAAATAAAACAAGAGAACATGACAAAATAAGGTAACAAAATACCTCCAAAAACTCCCAACTCCACCAAAGCTGATCCATGTGACATGAATGACGAGAAACTCAAAAACAACACAACAGAATCATATAAGGTGATTAAAAAGGAAGTAACAACAACAAAACAGATCAGTAAGGTACTGAGAAAGCTGAAACATAATATAACTAAACAGATAATGTACTTAAAAAGCAAAAAGAGGAAAAGAAAAAGCTCTAAAGGACATAACTGCTTGTATGTTTAGGTGTGTGGGATTGATGACCATATTACCAGGTTTTTGTTGGATCGTTGAACAGACCTGTTTGCAGCCTCACTGTTTGTTCACTTTGTATGCCTTAATTTTGTAACATGAACAGCTATTTCTGGGAGGACAGTATGTGGTTTGTCAACTAGTGATTTTTTTTTTTTGAGGTTCTGTATTGTTTCTACCCTTTTCTGTGTATTGCTTTTTTTTTCTCTTTAAATAAAATTTTAAAAACAGAAAGAAAAGGATGCACATCTACATGCTATTCACGGTTCTTTTAGTCACTTTCCTGTTGCTGGAAACACTTTCCTGTTGCATTGTGTAGCTGCAATGCACTACACAATGTTAAGGAGCAAAGGCTTACTTTGGCTCACAGTTTCAGTCCATGGCCAGCTGGTTCCAAGACAGAAACAGATTGGCAGAAAGGCACAACAGAGAAAAAGGTCTTAGGCCATGGCAGCCAGCAAACAGACAGTTAAGAGAGGGCCAGAGAGAAGGATACCTCTCTCTAGGTCATGCTCCCTGTGACCCGCCTCTTACCAGGCCCCACTTCCTAACAGCAAATCAGCTATAAACTCATTGGTGGACTAATCCACTGATGGGTATAGCACCCCCATGATCCAGTCACCTGAGACTTTTGGGAGACATTTTAGATCCCAACTATTAATAGTGGACATCATAAGCATGGAATTTCAAATGGTTTTTACTTTGCATATTCAACATGGGATTTCAGATGATTTTTACTTCACATAACCAGGAAAATAAATTTCATTACCAAAAGCATATTCAAAACTACAGAATAAGTTTAGAGTAAAATTTAATTTTAAAATGTATTTGGAACGGATGTCAAGTTGAGTCAGGGCTCCTTCTACTGTTCTTGTGAAGTTTAATCAAAGTGGAGACTGAAATCCTGTGACATAGTGGCTGACCTAGAATAGTAATTGCTGCTATTATTACTTTTTCCAGAAGATTAGTGGATACTAAACTTCATGATAACTCTGTCTGATGTTGCAAAACTGAGATCCAGAGCAAAGGGTAGACCATAGAACTATGACAAGCTCTAAAATCAAATCCATTTAGAGCAACAAGAACACCAACTGATTTCCTTGATACCACTGAATAATGGGAGGAGATAATTTAGTTGGGAGTTAAGAGTTGAATCAAAAACACTTGCTTTGACTTTCCAAACAAGTTGTAAGTGCTTGTGATGGTTACACTTAATTGTGCCCACTTGATTGACTAGCAATTAGTAAAACACACTTCTGAGTCTAGCTAGGTGGGTCATGGAGGTATGACCTTGGATGCTTTATGTGATCCCTCGCCCCTTCCTCTCTGGTTCTGTTACCGTGTTCTGCTTCCCAGCCACTGTGAATTAAGCAGCTTTGGCCCCTACCATGCCCTTCTGCCGTGATGTACTTGGCTTGGAGTCTGCTAACCAGGGACTGAATTCCCTGAAAGTATGAGTCAAATTAATCCTCTCTTCTTTTAAGCTGTGGGTACTGGGTATTATGTCCAGTGATGACAGAGCTGACTAATACTATGCTTTTGTCATTCTACTAAGAATGTGACAGAGTAGGCTGATTACTGAATTTCTTATTTTAGACTGTCAAGCTGCCCAGTTTGTTAGTGCGCTTTGTTTAGCACATACTTCCTACCTGTATCACCAGGTCTGGAGCAGACCATCCTTTCTCAATAGGCACCATGATATTTAAAGTCTACCACAAAGGAGAATGACTCATCCTGGTACAGCCATACATTTAGCAGTGGGTGTGTCAAAGCCCCAGGGACTAACACAAGTAACAGATTCCAGGGGAATTTTTAAAAACCCTCCAGTTAAATACTTTAAAAACTATAACTATTCTTGCTACATGGAGAAAGCTAATCTCATCTTCTTTCACAGTACTGAGCACCCAGATCCCTTAATCTTTCTCAGATTTATGTATAATACCCTCTGATGTTCAAGTAATGCCTTGTCCAAAAAGCAGGTCCTGAGCATAACTTGGTCTGCTGCCTGCCAGCGCCCTGTGTGTGGCAGGCAGGACCACTCAGCACTCACCAACCCTGCCCTCTAGTCCATGCCTGCTAACTCAGTGGGCCTCAATGCTTGATAAATGGCCCTTTAGTTCCATTTGATATGCTGAGAGACAAACTTTGAGGCTATTTATTTTTAAAATGTATGCTTCTGTAGTAGTGGGTTGAAAATAACACTGTTATCGTCACACAGTGAAGGCTCTGCATTAACACACTCACCCACAGTCATGTATGACCTGACTGACTTCATTTGCTTTGATGCTGAAAATGTCAGAAACATAAGAATGTGTTTTAAATGGAACCTCTTCTAGCTAAATCAGCCCTCAAAACACTTCTGATGACATCTATTTACACGTGAAACTGAAAAGTTATAGATGCAGAAATGTACTCTGATGTCTAATTATAATTACCATGAAAAAAGCCTTTTATAGTTTCCACTGAATCACTTTAACTCCAGAAATAAGGAAAAACTTATGTGAAACTCTACACAATCAGATGGCTACACTGAAAGAACACAAGATGATAGGTGCATTTTTCATTACACACCTGAGCCAAGGCACAAGGGTTACTGTTCCCAATAGGATCACACACAAAGCAATATCCTCTCAGTGGACAAGGAGTTTTCCCAAGGGCTTCAAATCTGGATCTAAAGAAACTCAAATGAACAGATAGTGAACACCTTTGTGCAGCTTCAAAAAGAAATAGGTAACACCTCTGTATTGCTTCATCCTACTTATGTGAATGGCAGTAACACTCACTACAATGTGATCATACCTTCCCTTTTCCTCAAGGGACTGATGATCACCCTGTGAATTTCCATGGAGCTTAGAGAAAAGCTGAAGTATATGACACATTCACAAATTCCAGTCTCTTCATACGAACAGTTCAAATGAACACCAAGAAAGTGTCTCCTACAATTACATTAATTATGCAATTTAGGTCTACATTTATATGGTCACATATTTTACCCCAAGCGTTTCAGAGTGAAGTCTTCTTCTAAATTCTAAACTCTATATCATCTGTTATGGTTTGTGTCTAGGTGTTCCCCCAAAGCTTCATGCAACCATAGGTGAGGCTTTTTGGAGGTAGCTGGATTTAGGGTGTGTAATGCTGAGATCAAGGATGTGATGCTAGGATTAAGGCCTTGAATTCTACCTGCCCTGGGGGTATTCAAGATACAAGCTTGTCGCTTGTTGTTCGCTTGCTGCCTTCTGCTTGCTTTGCATTGCTTGCTGGTTAGCCATGGATTGTTTATCCTCTACAATGCCTTTCTGCCATGCCACCCTGCCTTGGAGCCAGCCAACTATGAACTAATAAACATCTAAAAACTGTGAGCTAAGTAAATCTTTCTCCCTTTATTCTTGTGTGTTGAGTATTTTGTCTCAGCAAACAGAAAAAGTAAGACACCATCATATCTATTACAATGAACTAAATTCTGTTGTCTCCACAAACTGCAATGTGAATGCCCAAACCCCAGGTGTGACAGCATTTGGAAATATCTGGTTTACATGAGTTCAAGAGGACAGGACTTTGATGGTGTGATTAGTATCTTTCTGGGAAGAGAGAACAGAGAACAAACTCCATTCCCTGCACCAAAGTGAGGACGAGGCAAGAGGGGAGTGGTTTACAAGCCAGAGAGCAGGCCCTCGCTAGGACCTAAATCAACTGGAATCTTTTTTGGCCTCCAGAACTATGAGAAAATAAACATCTGTTGTGTAAGCCAGTCAGTCTTTGTCACAAAAGCCAGAGCTGACTAAGACATCTGCCTTTTGCAGCTACGGCTCTATATCTTGGGCCTGGGTGCCAAACATTCATTCTAGAGAAGGCATAATGCTGGTCCTTCATCTGGAATCTATATGACCACAGTTTCTTTTGTTCAGTATACCTTCTCTTCTTTTCAAAAGGCTTCATTCTACAGCAAAACCTCTCCCTCTAATCAAAGAGGCTACTGCCCTTTTGTCACAGAGAATGAGAACTCAGGGTTATACCTGGCTTACCATGTGCTCTTGAGTGGCTTCTAAGAATCACTACTGTGAATGAAAGGTCAAAAATCTACCCCTATAATGATCAAATTAAACAGCATACACAGAAAGCATTGTATAGATTGTGAGGGCTGTATAAATGTAAAATATAGTTACACTGTCTTTGTAATTTTTGTAGAATCAGACTTCAATGAAAAAAAGCACAGTGTTCCAAGAACAAAACATTTTTTTTTCAAAACTCCTAAAGACATAAACAATATCCATAATAGTCTATGCCATCCTTTAAGTTATCTCAGGGAAATTGTTTCTTCTTATATCAATAAAGATGGGGGCGGGGTGGAGTTTGGAACATAAGAAAGCTCAAGATGGCTTTAAGAACTTTGTACATCAGCTTGTTAGCACTATTGAACAAATGGTTTCTCTACTCACTCCTGAGATGCTCAGGGATAAAAGCTAACTTTCTTCTTCAAAGCTCCAGACTATTTCAGCACCTGGCACATAGCAGGAATCAATCCATCACTCATCCAATGAACAAATACGATGCACATTCAAAAGAATGTCTGAAAATGTTTTCTCTTCCTGATAGTAGGTTACTAATTATAACCTGTAAGATTCTTCTTTGAGAAAACACAGCTGCATGGCACTGCAGTGCTTTTGAAGACACATGAACCTCCACAATGCTAGTGATTCTGCCTCTGGCAAGAAACTCAACCCCTGCCTCTGTAAAATGGGATACTAATATCACCATCAAGAATGATTGTGAAAGTTATAGGGGATACATAGAACATTACCCAATATAGCATATGTACTTATGTCAATAGTTGTTTTTATTATTTATGAACTTCTCAAAAAAATACATATGGCCCAATTATCCCTGCTGCCTGTGTGTCATAACCCGATCATCATCTATAAATTACATCAATCAATGGTTTCATTTAATTAACTATTATATAACTTAATGGATTGTAGTAATTTCTTCAGGACATCAACAAGTCATAACACTAAGAAGAGAAGAGAATTAATTACCCTAAGACCAATAAGATTAGAGATCAGGATATGTACCCTCATCTCTGGGATAAGTAATAGGGGCAAGATCTGCATGGCCAAGGGGTAGGTACTGCTATTACAATTCCAAGCAGCAATGTTTCAAGGTATTTTCCAGAAAGTCAAAAAGTCAACTGTCCCTAAGTAGAACCACTAAGCAAAGTCTGAATGAAAATCATGTAAATACGCAATGATATGGAAACAGGGAAAGCTCTCGATGACAGGGTGCAGGTGACCATGGGAAACCAGGTCTCTACAATCCCCAAACCAGAGAGAACTACCAAGCCATTAGCTTCACAGCTATAGCATGTAGGGGTCTCTCCTAGGGAGAAGAGCACCCTATCCCTGTCAATAAACGGACAATAAAGTACTCAAAGTAGAGATGAGGTAAGAAGATAAGAGGTAAGAGAAACAACTGAAAGATGGGACTGAGGGGTTAACTACTGCAAGGTTAAAGATTATCAACACCCAGTCAAGGCTTCTATCCAGGTCACTGCACAGCATATGTACTAAGAATTACTCAGGCTCTAAAATAGGAATGAAACACCTGAAGGAAATATCTACTGCAAGCAATTAAATGCAAAATAATTGTAATCATAACCTTAGAGTGGATCTACTGTATTGAACACACACACACACACACACACACACAGAGAGAGAGAGAGAGAGAGAGAGAGAGAGAGAGAGAGAAAGAGGGAGAAGGAGAGGAATAGGGAGAGGGAAAGAGAGCACACCGGCCAGCTTGGGATCCTGTCCTTACAGGACATAGGTGGTCTGTAGCCTGGCAGGTAACTGAATCATTAGCAACTCAAGACTTCGTTCAAAGAGAGAACTTTTCCTTGAATGAAAGACCTTATGGAACAAAAATAAAGATACCAAGCCTAAGCACCATTGTAGTGATGGGTAAAAATTCTTAATCCTGGGTGACCTTTGCTTCTATGCAAATGTAGCCATGTGATGAAAACAGCCCTGGATTCAGTTTATGTACCAAGAAACCTAGATGTTCCCTTAGGTCATTCATTATAAAATGGGGACATTTTGGCTTCTCTGTTTTTAACTTTCATGTGTCTCTGACTTGGTTCTCATCCTCCAAGTCCATCATTTTCCCTGAAGATAGTTCCATGCCTAACTATGATTCTAATACTTCTATGTTATAAAATTTTAATTTCTTCAGATGTCTTGATTTCAGTAAAGCCAGAAAAGCATTATTAAATCAACAATGGAAGAGTGGTACCCTCCTCTAATATCCCCCACCCTCTTTGAATGGCTCCCGGCCCTCTCAGGTATGCACAGGACAGTGTTTCTACCATGAAAGGCTTCCTAGGAAAAGACTAGGGAGAATGTTAACAAAATGGAAGCTAAGAAAAGTGCTTCATCAAAGGCCACAAAGGAGACTACAACTTCACCAACCTTTTAAGACCGAAGTTTAGGGTATTTTTTTAACTTCTATTCACTCTCCCCCTAAAGTCATGGCATAACTGACCTTTAAATTCTGTTTTGTAACTTGTTCAGACAATGCCCACCACATAATTTAACAAAGTATGCAGCAGAGTACTAACTCAATTTACTCAGCAAGGAACTTTCCTAATCTTTCTAGGGAAAGAGTAAAATAATATGCCTAGTACTAGAAAGTTCATATTTATCAGGTTGCTGGAAATTTTTAAATTTTCCAATGCAAGTCATAGTATGTACCACTAACTTCAATGTTATTGAAAACAAGTTTACCCAATTAGCTCATAAAATTCCAACAGAGACAGGGGAAAGGTATTTCAACTGCAGTGACGCTAAGAATATGTGCAGAACAGGTTTTTAAATGCCATTAATCATCGTATAAAAAGAACCCAAGCATGGAAACAGAATTACATGACTCTTTCTGCCTCCCCCACCACACCCACTTTGCCAGCATCTTCCTCTACAGTGTTGAGCAGTGAAAGATTCATGGGCATTAACTACTCCTAGATATGCTCTCTTGAAACATCAGCTGTGCCTAAGGACTTTACTGTGTGCATCTTTGCTTAGCGATGGATTCCAGTGCTCCTCAGTCTTCACCTCTTAACTCTTTTCCATTGCATGCCATGGTTAAGAGCCTACCCAAAGTGTTCAGATGCAGCCCAAATAGAAAGTAGAAATTTCCTTGATGCCTCAGGTTGGTTGGTTTGCTTTTAAAATATGTGTCAATTCCATTCAACTGCATAACATATCCATCTGTTTCTATATACTAGCAATACAATTCTGAATTTATGTGACTAGTTCAGGATGCTGTGACTTTGTGTGCTTATGGTACACAGCATCAGTTTATACTATTTTCTATTTCTGTGGAAATTCACTCGCAGGTGCTTGTGTCACTGAGCTAAATCCCCAGCCCAACTCCTTCTGTCTTTGAGGCCAGTTTAGACCAAAAGAAAGAAAAAAAAATGAGACAAAGATAGTCATATCTATTTAATTATTTAAATAAAGTTCATCATAATTTTAAAACATTTAGAGCAAAGAGAATATTTTTGTTTTATTCCTTCTTCTGCTTTCCCCTCAATCACATCCTCTACACTGCAGGAGACTATGGTAGCTAGAATTTTTGCTGTTTTCCTGTTGCCTTTCTTTGCAGCTACTACACACCTGGGCCAAGTGGGAATCCATCCTAAGCAGTTAAAGAAGTTAGTCCCCCACACCAGTAGATAGGTGGCATATTGCCCAGACCCAAATGGAATACATACCTTCTTAGCTACAAGCACTGGTTCAGATAAGCATGTGGTCAACCAAGGCCAACCACAGAACTCTCCAAGCTCCCCAGAATTTATGAGAAAGATCCTTTCTTTCCCTAACAGTGCAGTGATATAGGCTATAACTTTAAAGAAGTCAGTGGGCTTTTCTGAAACATGAAGAAGGCCTTCTGAGATTCAGGCCAAATTGTAGAAAAAAGTGATAAGGAAGAATGAGTGGGAAGAAAGACACATACACGAGAGACAGCCAAGATACAAAGAAAAAGAGAGAACAGAGTTTTGATGACACCATTTTGATCCCAGTTCTACTCAACTTAAAGCCAGAATACTGCCTCAGATCTACCATTTATATAAGGTAGGAAAATCTTCTTTTTACATAAGATGATTTGTTAGCTTCAGTCACAAGACACTTCCTGAAATGAGAATAAAGACACATGATTCCCAACATCAAATCCTTCAATGCTCCCTAGCAAACATTTACAAGGAATCAGAACTGCTTAATATAACACCAAGGTCAACTGCAATCCAGATCTCATCTTCCATGTATCAGGATGAACAATAGATAAACCTTGGTTTCGGATAACACATGCAAAGATGACTGAGATGCTCCAAGTCTTGAGAGAACACATCTTCCTCTTTTTTCAGTTGATTTCACTTTCACTGTTCTGGTTCCCCGCATATTCTCTCACCTGCCCATGCTGCCTGACCTAGTCCCTGTGCTGCGACTCCATCATGCACATTGTCTGCCCAACAAACACTCTTCCATCAATCTCCGCACGAACAGATCCCCCTTTAGAACTCCTCTCCAGTCCTTTCCTACAGTTACTTCTTTCCAGCTTCCTTAACACCACTCTCAGAGCATGTATAGCATCCTACTGCTATCCACAGGCTGCCTCCCCACGTGACTAAGGGCTCCTCCAAGCCACTGCCTGTCCCACCTGTCTTTGTATCTGCAGCAGCTGACATGGTGCCTCCCATGCTGTACATCTCATGTTTATATTTGCTAAACAAATAAAATAATGAATCAGTGAAATTAACTTATATTAACCAGTGCTACTTTAATAAAGGGCAAGATGAAGAAGAAAATTAGATGCTAGCTTGCTTCTACCTACCTGGAAGCCAGCCAAGGACCTCTATTACTCAAAACAATTTAGCTTTGGAGAAAAGTATCAAGAGGACTAAATGTAAGGAACCAGCAATATTAAGCGTTTTCTTCCCGACTTACTGTTTGCATTCAATCCTGATATTCTTCCTTGAGTTTACTCAGTTTTTTAAAATCTTGTACTCATCTGGGAGCAGAGAGTTAATATAAAAAATGAGGGATCTCAAACCAAGAAAGGAGCTGACTTTCTAGAAGAGTGTACCTCAGCGTTGCTAGAAGGAGCTATGTAGCACACTTGGTTTTTCCTACCTGGTGTCATCACTTTTCAGTGTAGCTCTCCACCCCCAGTCTTCCTAGGAAATAGTCCTGTGGTTCTGATGCAGGTGAGAGCAGAATTTTGTATTTACAGCACTGGGAAGAAGATGGCTAATGGGTAAGCCTTGACTTGTACACTATATGCAAAGCTGATTAGAAGCCATCCCAAGCCTTTGTTCTCAATTTGTTTATTATGTATACTCCAAAGAGAGGATACATAAGGATCACATACAACCATCTGCTGCTAGGCTCTAGAAAGAGGACACTAGCTGTGGTATATCAGAACCTCCTATTCGGTGTGGACTAGCACAAATTATATAAACCCTCTCTCTTTTGAGAAATTCCATTAGCCTCCTTGATTTTAGCAGCTGGGAATACATCTACAAGCAAGGCTCTCACAGTTTCCATCTGCGAAGCAGCTAAGAGTTTCTGAATCTGAAAATCAAGGACTCATTTCTGCCCTCACAGCTGAACACTGTGCATTGCAATCAGTCTTATTTTAGTGAGAACAGTTTCCAGCAGCTGAAATCAAGAGGATGAGATCAGTAAGAAGCAGAAAATCAAGACCTTCCATGTTGATAACAGGATTAAAATTTAAAGCCCTTGGTAGATGAGAAGTCTGAAAATCATCCTACAAAGAAGCAGAAATGCTCAGGCAGCTGTCATGGAAACAAAAATGTTCTGAGAATTGTAGGAAACAAAATCTATGGCCTTGCCATTACAGTTTTTGAAGATTTTCCTTTCCTTAAACTTACAACTAAATTTGGTGTAGTCTTTCTTCAAGAAACGGTAAACCCCCATACTATGTATTTTTTACAGATGATTCATAAAGTACATATGGCTTAAGTTTTAAGGATATTTCATTTCAGGAAAAAAACAGACAATTATAGTGGGTTATGACGAAGGGATCCTAATCTTTTGCCATGTTGTATCTGTTTAACCACACCTGGGGATCAGCGGCTGTCTTCCAGATCTAAACACTCTGCTCCTTAAGTGTCCAACTCCTGAAAGGAAATCCCAGCCTACATGCAGTTCTGGTAGTCAGTCAGTCAATGTGTCTCTGTTTCTGTCTCTGTCTCTGTCTCTATCTCTATCTCTCTCTCCCTCTTTTCTATAGCTATTCTGTTCTAGAAAAGACACAAACAAATAAGCCTTGATTTCTCTATTTCTGAATCATGGGAAAGGAAAATTTCAGTACTGTACAATACTAATCTAATTATTTTCACTGAATTCACTCATCATTTCAGTTGAAGAAAATAAATCTCCCTAGTTGTCCAGTTGCTTGGCTTAGAAGACCACATAAATCCTTGAATTCTTAACTAAAAGTCACCAAGGTAACTTTACGTAGACATGACTAACGTTAGGATTCAGTTGCTACTTTTCCCAGTTGTGAATTTCTTCAGCACACCATGGCTTGTCTTTAATACAGTTAAACTCAGATATATGCAACATGCCCTGGTTAGCTTTGTCCTCTTTGGGGGCCTATTGGAAGAATGTCCCCTCCACATGCACTGACCTGAATGCCACATGCACAAAGGAGTGTCCCAGGCAAATAGGGTCTATAAGATAGGCATACTGGATTTCTGCTATGAATAACAGAAGTTTTCTAAGGTCACTGTTAAATATCCAAGAATTCACCACCAGAATACTTTGATTTCTAGTAATGTCACAAATGAAAATGTCTACTGCCTCAATACATAAAATTGGACTCTGTGTTTGCTGATTGCCTTAGGAATATCCTATAACTGAGACACTGTCAAAACATAAAATCTCAAGTATGAAGGCTTAGAACCATGAGTTGATTCAATCAGTCAATAAATATTTAATGAGTTTCCAATGCATACTAGGAACTATACTGAAAATAAAAGCAGGAATGAGAAATAGCTCCTATCTTTGAGAAGCTCCCAGTAAGAAAAATGAGAATTTAATGCGATGATTATATAGTATGGATTTTTTATTGGATATTATTGGACCATATAGCAAGATTTAGTGACTGTCTATCGAACTGGTAAAATCTTCACCAAAGAAACAAATTTTATTTTAATGCTTAGAATGAAAATATACTTTTTAAGTTAAAAAATAGGTGTAAAATCAGCAAGCATATGGCACCTGGGGAAACTAAGTGGTATTATTCATTGATACATATACCATCACTTTCTAGGAAATCATTGCCACTGGCATCTAAAAGCAATTGCACCAGTGTTTTAAATAGAAAAGTTACAAATTTTCTTAGTTCATTAAAATTTATAAAATTGGTTGCTTTTATATGGCTTCTACACAGTTCATAGAAGGCTTTGACCCATAATGATTTATTAAGATTAAAGTTTCTCTCATTCTTGTTCATGTACTGTTTCCTCCAGTCATCTGTTATTTGGGGTCTTTTTAAACTGAACCGACTTTAATCTTTGGACTATACATGTGGCAACACACATGATCATCAATTCTCTTTGATCTGAAACTCACAGATGTCAAGTTTAATTTTGTGGTGCTTTGATAAGAGGATTAAGAGAAGGCTTAGGAAAGCAATCATCTCACCTGAGAAACTAAAGTTAAACAATAATCAATGAGTCCAAAGATGTGGTGAGCTTAGTCTAGTAAAAAAACTGTGCATTACAAAATGAATACTTCTACTGGATAGTTTTTGACCCCAAATCCTATTGAGATCTATTAAATCTCAAACCACATTAATGTGAATCAACTATACACAAAATTTCAAATATTTGTATAACATTTAAAAGCACTTATTGGACTTGGGGCAATGGAAACATCTTGAAAAGTGGTGATGGTTGCACAACATTGTGAATTTAATTAATGCCACTGAAATATACACTTTTAAATAATCAAACTGGTAAACTTTATATTATGTATCTTTTATAACAGAATACTTTATTGGAACATTTCTTAATTGGAAAAATCATTTGTTAGAAGATTTTCTTTTAAACCAGATACTTAACATTCAGCATTGTTATTCTTACCATTTTCCTTGGAGATTGTTTAGCAGATGATCACAGTTAAAACCTATTGCTTTATATTTATGCAAAATACAAGTAATGACATTATGAGAAAATCTGGTG
>PVJX010023610.1:0-29094 GCA_004027295.1 Dolichotis patagonum | reverse complement strand
TTTTCTTCTCTGCTTTTTTTTTTCAGCCTTAACTAAGACTATAACTTCCTGTAAAGACCCTGCCATACACATATGGCAACCTGTGTGCTAGATGATCTTGAAATTTCCATCACCATGTGAATTATTTCACAGCTGTTAAATTCAACCTAGCTCAAAAATTTAAGGAATTTGGCAAAATACAAAGTTTTTGTCAGAGTGCGTGTCTTATAGCCCAGTTGGAGGTGATACCTATGTTTCCAGCAGAAACTTTCTGAGACTAGCCTTTACTCTTCATATTCCAGTCAATATTCTAGTCTTCTGAGTTCCAACAACAATTACCCTTCAGCCCCTGCTTGTGCACTTTCAGCCTTTCTCCAGCTAAACTTAAATCTCTCTCAAGCCAGGTCCAAATGTTTCCAAACCACATGTTCAATAGCAGTAACTGCAACAGCACCACTCTTGGTACCAATGCTCCGTATTAGTCAGATTTCCCAATGCTGTGACATAGTACCTGATACGTAAACCTTAAATTGACTCACAGTGTCAGGATATTTAGTCCACAGTCAGCTGGGTCCAAGGCAGAAGTATTGTGATGGGAAAGCATGGTAAATCAAAGATGCTTGATTCGTGTTAGCCAGACAGCAGAGCAGAAGAATAGTAACTGAGAGGAAAGGACAAAGAACAGACCTAATACCGGATGATTCAAGCCTATATGACCCTCGAAGAAGTGCTTGTGGTGGATTAACTAATGATCAAGTTGTAAGATCCAGCTGAGCTGAACTAGCACGGTGCTGGGTATGGAAGGTCCACCTGAGGATTGTTGCCAACAGCAGAAAAAGAACTGTTTGGCGGGATGGTGTGCTGTTGACTCTCTGGGAGAAGCTTTTCATGCTGATTTTTCTGATATGAGCTCCCCTGTTCTCATCATCAGAGGAGCTCGGGTTCTTGCTGTTGCTGAGAATGACTATGTTTCTTTTGAAGAGAGATCTGCTTCTTACTTTAAGCATCGCTTCCTACTTGCAGTGCAGATGCCTCAGCCTGTTGGCACAGATCCTTCATCCAACTGGCATAGAAGTTCTAGCTTTGACCACAGAACTTTGAGGCTTCCCAGCCTAGATCCTTAATAGAGGCTTGTGTGAAACACTGGTGTGGGCTCTGGGCCTCTAGCCAGACTCATGCAGGACAGTTCCTGGGATCCAGGCCCTCAGCTCAATTCTTTGGGTCTCTGGTGCATGGACAGATCTCCCTCATCCATTTGTATTTGACTCTTTTAGTGAATATTATAAAATAATGCTGTAACTTATGTCTCCTATATGAAATCCATTCCTTTCTAAAGCCTGACTTCAAGGCCTACCTTCTGAAACTACAAATATATTGTATTTTCTCAATGCCTAATTACTTTGGTGTTCCTCATGCCATTCTAGTTGATAAATTAAGCTTTACCATAATACACAGTCAAGGTAATAATCATGGGAACTTTGATAAATTATTTACATTAGATGGCAATCAAAGAACATTATGGGTTCATTATTGCTACAAATATAACATAAAAATATAAAATTTAATAATGTAACATAAAAATATAAAGTTTAATAATACAATATAATATTTGTAGGTTCAGAACTCTGTTCCTTCAATTTCTTCTGTAAATAAGGTTATTTTTAAAATTATCACTAGATTGTGAAAAAAACAAAAAAAAATTTTTTTTGGTAGTAGGGGTCAAACTCATGACCTTGTGTTTGCCAGGCAGCTGCTGTGCTGCTGACCTATATCCCCAGCCTTGTGAAAGAAAAAAAAAACCTACTGCTTTTTGTTGTACTCTAACCAAAGTGCCACCATCCTGTTCTCCACGTGCCATATCCCTGTACTCTGTTTCAACCCTTGCTCTCTGTAAAATTGCAGGAACTAGCTGACCACCATTGCAATGTCTCAACCTTTGTACTCTGTAAAATTCCAGGAACTGACTACAAGTTGTAAAATTTCCCATATAGCCAACACTCTCTGCAAAGAAACTTGTCTCCAAACCAAATAAGGCAACAAAAGCCTTCTTCATCACCCTTAGCCCCCCTCCCACCCTTGCTTTGCAGTTTTTCCCTTTATAAACCCCTCAGAAACCTAACCTAGTTACACAGTTATGCAAATTCCAAAGCGACTGTGCCGCTGGGTACCAGCTTAAATAAAGTGCTTTTTTTGTTGGACATTGCCTCATTTTGGGGGTACAACACTTTTTTATGTATCATGATTGTCAATATAGGAATATTCAATGAAAATTGCAGCAAATTTCTTACAAATAAGAGAAAGTAAGATAAGATTGGTAGTGGCGGTCTATAATCTCAATACTTGAGAGGCTCAGGCAGGAGGATTGCTGTGAGTTTGAGACCAGCTTCAGATACCCAGTGAGTTCAAGGTCAGTCTGAGCAACATTGTGAAACTATGTCTGAAAAAGGAAAAACATCATGATCATGATCATCATCATCATGAGGATAACAACAAAAATATGAGAGAGTATCTGAGAGAACTAAAAAGTATATTAAGAGCTTCAGGAAATTTCACAGTCTACTCTGAGTATATCAGATTAATGCATGTTAATATAAAATGCTCATGATCCAAATGAAAATATTAACATTAAAATAATTGACCTTTTAAAATGCTAGAAACAAAATTTAAAAACTGAAATGATTAAAAATGAAAAAAAAGTAATATAAAGATATAAAACATTTAAGGACCAACCTTTCAAATTATTTTTATAAACTGCTACTTGAATAATGCTAAATATTATGCTAGAAACATAAAAGCCTAGGTCAATGGAACACATGGAAATTCTCCACACCCATATTTCTTCATTAAGAGGTTATCTTGCTACTATTTGAATATATATATTGAATATATATATATATATATATATATATATATATATGTTGAAGATACATGGATATATATTTATATGGAGAAACAGATGGAGAAAAAGAGAGCTAAAATTGATATACAGATAATAGGAAATAGGGAGATAGATCCTACATCTATATATAGATAATTACATATATATTCTACATAATAATATAGCTACAGATAGGTAGTTAATAAAAAATAAAAATTAAAAGCTATATATTTTTATATGATATCTGTACTGCATAGGTACAAACTTACTTATCATTTTTCTTTAACAATAGTGTATGAAGATTATTTTTCTAGCATGTACATTATATTATTACATTACATTAGATTTTGTAAATAATCTAGAGGTAATTTAAAATACACAGGAAGATGTGAGTAGGTTACAAACAAACATTATGCATATTTTATATAGGAAGCTTAACCGTACTTGAACTTCATATAATGGGATGAAGATCTTGACTCAGTTGCCAGCACTACAGGAACAAACAAGGTTGTGTGCTGTGTTTCTGAGTTAAAAAGCCATGTTTTAAGACACTCGCTTATTCATCCATGTACATAGTACATGTAATTCAAGCAAAATCAAAATACCAGCCCGCTTGCTTTCAGAAATTAAAAATTGCACTTAAAATTCACTTAGAAATAAAATGTCTGTCATGTAACTAAGTTTTGAAAAATAAATGGAAATTGCTGTACTTACAGAAGTCATACAGCTATAGCAATCAAGATATTGTTTTACTGTCACCAACTTAGACATAACACATTATGGATCAGAATACTGAATCCAGAGCTACATCTACTTGCATATGTTCCTTGATTTTCAATGAAGTTGCAAAGGGAATTCAATGGAGAAAGTATATGTTTAAAAATGGGAGCATAACAACTGTATGTACATATGCAAAACAATAAATACTTATACCTTCCACAATAAACACAAATGTATTCATAATGGATCATAACCATAACTGTAAAACTGGAAGAAAATGAAGTTAAAAAAATCAGCGACTTTATGTTAATTCCAATAGCAAAGAACAATCTATGAAAGTTAAGAGAATTACCAGGTTACATTACATCAAAACTGAGAATGTCTTGTCTTTGAAAGACACTGCTAATAGAGTATAAAGAAATATGCACGTTAAGACTGGGAAAACCATGAGCAAATCACATACCTGACAATGTGACTGTATCCAGAATGTAAAAGCAAAGCAAAACCAAACAAATAGCCCTCTCAGTAATTAATAACTTTTAAAAAGACAAAATATGAAAATGAATGACATCAAATCATATTGTAAAAATATACAATATCATTTTCACTAAAATCATAAAAAAATAAGCCAAAGTTGATGGTATATGACTGTGATCCCGGCACTCTGCAAGACCAAGGTAGAAAGATCTTCAGTTTTAGCCTAGCCTTGGCAATTAGCAGCTTAGGAAGACCCTGTCTTAAATTTAAAAAGTAAGCAAATAATGATCTGAGGCTGTATCTCATGGTAAAAGCCTTTGGTTCAATCTTGAATAGCATCCCCCAAGAAAATAACATGAAAATCTAGACCTCAATAAGATGGTATCATAGACCTACTGGAATTTTATAAAAATAATATCACCCCTCTAATCTTAGTATGGTTTACCTTCATCATGCAATATCACCTTTTGGAGGTCATAGGTCTTACCAGGTGGCTCCGTGCTCCAGCTGAAATGTTCCTGAACACAAAAAAGTTGTATCATCTATTATGCATCTGATTTGATAGTGGCCCAATCTCAGTGTCACCATTATGTATTAGTCAAAGTAGTCAGAAGTCTCTATAGCTTCCAGAGACTTGATTTACATTTCTGTTATGGATAGGAGATTGTCTAGCACACACACAAAGAGAATGTGAGGCTGGAAGTATCATTGCACCGAATCTATTGTCTGGTACCATGGTGACTGTTCATTCTGTCTGTAAGAAATTCCTTCTAAATTTCTTATTATTGCAAAAGAAGAGTGTTTTCTCATACTACGATGATTACTAAAGTCACTTATCAATGATAATTTATTAACATGCCAGACTCACTGTATCCAGAGCACAGCTCATCTAGAAATGACCATCTGCCCTAATTATGGAAACACTGAAAAATGGGCAGATACTACCTTTGGGTTGTAACTTTTGCAATGAGTTAAACCTCTATTCTCTGACATATAACTGACATAAGAAATTTGTTTTTGTGGCCCTGAAGCAAGGCCAGCAGATTGCTATAGCTGCTGGTTTCAAACAGGAGCCTAAAGAGAATTCTTTCTGTGGTCTGTTGGCCATTTCAGAACTTTGGAAATGGAATGGTCAATTCATCAGACAGAAATAGCAGGTGAGTGTGGCAGACTTTCGGTGGCCCTAAGGAGAGAGAGACCCTGGTGCCTCGGGACTTGCACCATGTGGTTGACTTGGGGTGCTGGGAGAACAAGGAGCTCCTCCCCTCTCTGGGGGGCAGCTGACAGTGTGGCAGACTTTCGGTGACCCAAAGGAGAGAGACCCTGGCGCCTCGGGACCTGTACCATGCAGTTGACTTAGGGTGCCAGGAGAACAAGGAGCTTTTCCCCTCTGGGGGGCGGCTTTGAGCCTGCCAGCAAATCAAACATCTCATGTCGTCCTGTCCCCATCCCGTGTGTCGTCACCCCCCCCCTTAGCAAGTGGGAGCCAGTGAACTGGACATCTTGTGAAAAGATTGGCTATGTTATTTAGTATGAACTCCCCGTATGCAAAGATATGGACAACCATTTGGAAGAAAACAAGAGAAAATATGACAGATAGTGAAGATCTCTGGTTGTCTAGCTTTGAAATTTATGCTTTCTTATGTCCCATTCTATTCTGTTTTGTTGTGTTTAATTTTACCCCCTTTAAAATAAAATTAAAAAAAATAAAGAAAACAAAAAAAAAGAAATTTGTTTTTATAAAATGTGAGCCAATATAGACAGACTGTTTTTAAAGTTTCTAAAACTGACTTCCCATGAATTCTCAGTTTTAATTACCACACATCACACTATTTTCTCTTTATGGTACATGTATTTAAATTATAAAGCAATATACCACAGCCTTTTTCTCTTGGACTTACTATGTTATCTCTTTATTTGTGGCAGACATCCAGTAATTATTGTCTCTTTTCACAAGAGTGTTTTATATTTTAGCTCTCTAAATAATTGTCTTCCTTATATCACTCTGTGTTTTGGCTGACTTCTGTATCAGAACCGTTATTAAGTAATATAAACAATAAGATATATTACTTAACAGTTATTAAGTAATATAAACAATAGTATTGGGAGATTTCATAAGAAAATTCTCAAATCCTAAAAATGTTAGACATGCCTTAGAATGTCTCATCAAAAAGAGAAATATAGCCAGATATAATAATGCATCCCTATAATCCAAGTATTGAAGAGGTTGAGGAAGGAGGATTGCTGGATTCAAGGGCAACCCTGGCTAAATAGTGAGTTCAAACCCATTCTGCAATGCAAAGTAAGATGCTGTCTCAAAACAAAACAAAACAATAGAAAACAAAATGCAGCAAATTTTCTGATTTTATTTGGCAAATTTTAAAGCACTCTATCACCTATCACTGTGGCAAAATTCATTAAGGACTAATGCTCTGTCTTCGTATGCTAAACATATGAATAACTTCTAGTTAGGGTTACAGAGTTTTAGATGCTTGATTTCTAATCATTATGGGATCAAAATAGGTTTGTATTTTTTGTAGTTTTAAGTAAGTTGATGTAACTATTTAAATATAAAGATTCCATCTACAAATGGAATGCAAACATCAAAAATTATCCTTGAGAAGAAAAAGCAATATATTTAATGTAAAAATAAAGTTATAACTCAAGGTTAGCTTTTATACTTTGAAGGTGTGGTAAGAAGAGAGGAAGAAATAAAAATTACATACTTTCATTGAACCTGAGGTAAACATATTAAAAACTATATTTTTCCATTAAAAATAACTGTATACTTTCTAAATATTAAAGAGATTCTTACGCACTCTCATTCTTACAGAAATTTTTGGTGAAGGGCAAAACACACCTGAGAAAATATGTCTACAGTAACATTTACAGTTTTAGCTGGAAAGTAAATGTGAATCTAAATCTTTTCTAAAATATTTCCACTGTCAATACAATATATGATGCAAGAGCATTATAAGCCTACCCTCACGTTTAGACCCAAAATTTCTTGTAAAAATATTTTTCTTAGGGATTGTAGTTGGTTCACATACAGTAGTATGATATAACACAGAGTGGACTGCGGGTGTTGCTTAAAGGTGGGGCACTTGCATAGCATGTAGAACTTCCTATATTGAAATGCCAGCATAGGAAAAATACAAGGCGACCCCATATTCATTTTATACAGCTTCTTTTGATGGTAATATCTTGCATGCTTTTTGCAATATCACAACTAAGATTTTAACATTGGTACAATCCACTGAGCTGTTTCAATTTTTCAAGTTTTGTGTACATTTATTTGTATGTACATGGGTACATACCTCTATGCAGTTTTATCATTTGTCCCATGAAACCACCAATCTAGTATTTTCCTTATTTCTTCTATAAAATTGTGTCCTAAAAGTGTAATGTGAAGGTCATTAATTCTCTTTGTCACTCAACTACAAAGGAAAAAGGAAATTGAAACTAACCACTGTTGTTAGAAACATGGATGAAATAAGCAATGATAGATATGCACAAAAAGACTGTAAAGTGACATTCATTCACTAGTTGAAAAGGTCAACAGTTCTAAAAACAATATGAACATATTTGTAAAGATAATAAATACTAATGGCAAAAGCTGAGTCTATAAAAGGTGAAGTCTTTAGTGATCAAGTGAATACAGGTGAATATAAAATGCATGACAGATAAACGCATTATTGAATAAATATAACATAAAACTGTAGGCATCATTTCATTTTTAAGGACACAGGCACCACATTTAAATGTTTCTTATTCATTTTTTATACTACATAAGCTCGCTTCGTACATGACATGAGCTTCTTCAGGCACCTGAGACATCTTCAGATTCACATAAACCAGGATTTACAGAATCCTTATGCTTGTTTTAATGCCTTTGATGTTAGTATCTTGAAATTCTTAATCATTTTATTTGTTAAGTTTTGTGAGCATTGTAAAGTTGTACATTATGCGTTCTACAGTTTCTTCCTGCCTATTTGCAAGAAAGTGTTTCTGACACCTGATGAACGCTGGAGTCTAGTAAAGTCACAATGCGTGAAGTTCAGTGAGATTCAAAGCAAATTCAAGGCAAAGCTCTTCTGACGGCTTATCCCAAGCTCACTCTGAATCTCCCTGAAAAATTCATGTGTGGGCAGCCATGGAACTTCTGTGCTCACTGCAACAATAGCTATGACTGAAAGAGCAGGGTTTCCACAGCACCACGGAGCCACTGTTTTCACATAAACCTGTTGGTACTGACCAGGAATCTCTCAAGATCACGACACAGACATGAAGAGAAAACTAGAGCAACCTTGTAGGTCCTGTTCCTTTCAGTCATCCGCAGCAGGCAGTAGTTAGTCCTATGTATAATATCAAGAAATAAAAAAAGATTTGAGCACTGTTTCAGTTTTCTAAAATATATATGCACATATGAGCTAGGGATATGATTTCATGATTCCCCATAGGTGCTAAGTGTTCTTATATCTTCTTTTGAATTTGGCATTGAAAAATAAAATTAAACAGTTATTTGAATATTGGGAAAAATGGGAAATTTTTCAACCTGATAATGGGGACTGGAGAAAGAAAAAATAATGTTACAATATTACTCTTAATAATAAAAGCTGAGCGATTTCCTATGGATTGAAGTACAAGCAAAGGTTTCTGCTTTTATTATGTTTGCAGAAATTGCAGTGGAGTTCACATCCAATAAAATAAAATAAAATAAAATAAAATAAAATAAAATAAGAAATACAGCAAACTGAAGTGCAGATTAGAGCGTAATGGCTGGCAGCCATGATAACGTGTATTTATAGTCTCACCTGTTCCATAGGCTGAGGCAGGTGGTCCCTTCAGCTCAAGAATTACAGTCCAGTTAGGACAATGAAAAGAAGTGAAATGAAAACCTGTCTCACAAGAAAATAGAAGTGTTAAAAATGTTTCATTCACAGACTCTGCAGTCATTTAAACAGACAATTCTACAGAAGTTATAAATAATCTGTAAAAGTGAGGTTGAGCTTCAATGGTAAACAAGATTAATACTGGATCACTGTATTATATTTTTTGTGTCCTGTCAACAAATAAGAGAAATATACAAAAAGCATGCCTTTAAGTGTTTATATACATATTCAATGAAAAATTAAATTATGTACTAATATATTTAACAAAATATGTGTAATATCTGTACAATGAAAATTGTAAAATATTGCTATGATATATCAAACAAAAGCTGAAAAATGGAAATGTAGGCTGTAGTCATGTGTGAAATTTGAAAATTTGAGAAATGTCAGTCTATCCCATATTTTCTCTAAATTCAGAATACTTACCTATAATCCCAGAATTTTGAAAAATATAAATCAATGTATAATTTATATAGAAATGTTTTTAACTTTTGCTAAAAAATATTTCAAAATAAAGAGCAAATTTAGACCACCTACACTATAATTTCAAAACAATGCAAATAGTCAGCATTCAAGAAAACGTTAGAATGGAATTGAATTAAACATATCCCTAAATGAACAAAATCATTTGAGAGTAGTCCATGCATATATGGTCAATTTATTATTTCAAACATACCTAAGAGTTTGTATTGGAAATAAATATTTTTCTTTTAAAAACTAGTTATTTATATTAAAAATAAATCTCTACTTCAGACCATAGAAAATAATTTTAAATGGATCAGAGAATTCCAAGTAGGGGATAAAATTATAAATTCCTTTGAAGAAATCCTGGGAAAAAATCCAAGTAGCAGTTGGCAAAGATTTTTTACACAGCACATAAAAGTTCAAATAGTAATACATAAAAGCATAGCTTAGACTTCATGAAAATTAAAACTTTTGCTTATTAAAATACACTGACAGAAAGATGAAAAGACAATCTATAGAATGGAAGAAAATATTTGTGATTCAAATATATAATAGAAATTATCACAGCCAAATAAATAGCACTTCATACGAAAATAGAGAAATGTAATTCATCAAAGATTACCTGTATATATGTGTTCGTGTATTTGTGGCCAATGCCTACATGAAACATTTGTCAAATATATTAATCATTAGTCAAATGCATATTACAACAAGGAAACAGTACTGCATAACCACTAGAGAGACCATATTTCAAATAGCTAATTATATAATATATTGGCAGAAATATTGAACAAGTTAAACTCTCATATACTGTAAATAAGAATACAGCAGACTGTCAATAGCAGATGTCAATAGCAGCACAACATACAATAAAAATTGCAAGTATTCCACATTGAACTGAATAAGCCATTTTGGCATGTCCCAGGAAAAAACTGCATTTTAATCAGAATTTAAGCAGACCTGTGTACAAACAGAAATATATGTTAATCTAAATATGAACCACGTGAGATAAAAAAACACAAAAAATTAGCTTACCTTTATTCCATTTTTGGGAATTCTATTAAAGGGAAGAATACAATGAAAGAGGGCACATCGGTGGCTTGCAGGACTCTTAGTCTGAGGAAAGAACCTGATGACAGAGTGAGAAAAGGAATCTTGAGGAAAATATACACATAAAATTAAACTAAAAAGAAAACATATGGAACCAACAAAAATCTACACTTAGAATTGGTATTGTATCTTAAGAAAATATTTTTTAAAACTTAAATCTCTGTCACGAGACATCTAGTGACAAGACAGACTTTTCAGACCAGGATCTCCTTTCTTTGATTTGTCTTCTTTTGTATATAACTTAGATTTCCTTTCATTTTTTATTTTTTGAAAAAAGAATCCACATATGCTCAGCCAGCATTCCACCAATGAGCTACATGACCTAGGCGGGCTGGTCACGACCTCATTGGTTATATCATCTTGATCATGGTTCACAACATGTATTAGAGCGAATATACATTTCTACCCTCCTGTTGATGTTTTATTTTAATTAACACAAGCTTAAATATACATAATTTTGATACTAAAGATGTTCCTCCATTTGGGGATTCAGAATTGCATTAAAAATTACTTCTTAACATGTGAAAAATATGAAAATGTATGCTTCCTATTGGATTTTTCACCTAAGTATAGTTTTGCTTTCTATTTGTTATGACTGATCTAAATTTTTCACCACATTATCAACAATAAATTGATACCTTCTCTGTAAATGGTTTCTTAATAATATTTCTTCATTTTTCCACCAATAATTTGCTTACCTTCACTTTACAATCATTCTGCATTATGGAATTAAACTCATTTGGCAAGTTTTTCAAGTATTATCTAAAAGCTTGTCATCTTTATTGGTGTTTTATGTAGTCAGTTTTGTTAAAATGTCTTGCATGGTTTTCTAGAACTGGCTCATATTTAGAAATGGCTTTCTCAAAGGACAATTATAAATCAACACTTTCATATTTCTTTGTAATAAACTTATGGATTTATTTTTGACATACAATATTTTGACTTTATAGTACTGTCTTGATTGATTTTATCCTGTATATTGTTTTTCATTAATATTAAAGGGTCAGGAATAGTTAAAATAATTTCATTGAATAGTTAATTTCAAGTAATAATTTGGGAAGCCTTTTTGTAGTAGAATGATTTTTCCAAGTGCATTTTAGGCAGTTTTTGGAATTTCTAGTTTAGTACATTATTCATAAAGTTAGACAAATTATAACATTATATATGTTTAAACTTTGAGCTTAAATGCAGTTTACTTTTTGACAGATTACTAACATGTGCATTATGTGCTTCCTTTACAGGATTTTTTGAATGTTTTTCTCTGTATAATATTTATGATCAAGGCGTCAATATTCCTTCAGACTATTTACATCATTCATATAATCTTCCTAAAATCAGTAATGGTATTTGTTTATATTCATATACGCAAGTTGATTTATTAATTTTTTTCACCATTGATTTCTACATAAAATATTCAATCATCTAGTGAATAATTAAGAAGAATAATTAAGAAAAACCTAAATAAGATGTGAAAATTAACAGTAAATTAATGTCAAAAAATTAAGTGTTTTACTTTACTTGTACATATATTTTAATAATAAATATATTGAGATATTTTGAGATTAGTATAATTACTATAATATAATATAATATAATATAATATAATATAGGCAAAATGGAATATTTCCTTTATATTTTTCAGTAACAAACAAAATATAGCTATAGTGTAATTTTCCAAGCTTGGTTTATTATCTTAAATTTTCAATATCATTTCTAAGCTAGAAATCATAAGGACAAAAAATACCTGTGAATAATGAGAAACAAACCTGCACACATGAATTATGGTTTAAACCTTGTCATTCTAATAAAAGGTGACAGGAGCATATTATGCTGCTAGATCAAGTTTCAGCCTTTGTTACATGATTTGATTTCATTGCAATCCATGAGGATAAATTGAAATATTTAGTGACAGTCAATTTTTTTTCAACCATTTTCTCCTCAGAAACCGCTAAAGCAATGTAGACATATAGCTTATTATTCTTGGCATCCTAATACAAATTCTGAATATTTGCACAATTGGATCAGTTTCTCAGTTCCTCTTCTTCATCTGTCGAAATTAGCAGTTTGTATACGAGATAAGCAAATCTATTTACAAATAAGTATCTCTATAGTTATTAAGGATATGAGTGTGACATTGAAAGATAAGTGAAACAAATCCTTTAATGTGTACTGCTTGAAGTGCAAGGAGTTAATATTCTGCCAATATGTCTATTTCAATGCGGTTACAATTAGCTGTGCATGTTTGTTTACGAAAATCATGCCACTATAGCTCTGTTATTTCACTGTTGGCCCTGGATATTTTTCTGTTAAATAGTTTATAACTAAGTAAATATAGGTAGAATTACATAAATAGTATATCATCGTTACATTAATAGCTAGAAATATCTCTTTAGCTAGCCCAGAAAGAATGACATGTGTAAAAACATATCAAATACTTCTGATTTCACAGAAATACACCATTTTCATTATTTGAATTTATTTTTAGGGATAAATGTAACAGAGCAAAACCCTCCCTGCCTTGAATGTGTAGGTCATAAATTCCTGATAGAAAATGATTTGCTGGCTGTCCAATGTAAAAGAAAAAAAACACTTTGGAGCAAAAAGAAAAATATTACTCCACATTTTTGCTCATAAAAGTAGGCCTTTTCTTTATCTCTTCCACTCCAGTTTCTACATATCAGACCCTCAATAATGTGATGCTTTTCTCATGGTGATGCATTTGAAGTTTGAATGTTCTTAAAGGTGTATTTGTTTCCTTAAAAAAATTTCATCCTGTAAGACAAAAGACAAAAATTATTGCAAGATTAAGGTGTGCTAGCCATTCTCAAAGTTTTGATTAGCACCCTGCCACAGAACTGCAACAATTCCTGTGGAAAAGGTAAATACAGTGCAAGTTATGAAGTTAACCAAGATCAGCTTTTCTTCACTAGGTTTCTGGTAAAATTCACTGAGAATCTGAAACGAAACCTATTCAGTGTTCCAGGGGAATCAAGCGGTAGACGGTTTGCTGTAATCAGAGTCATCTTCCACTTTCTTTATGGCTAAAGGACCACACGTGCTTTACTGAATTCTATACACTACTCATCCAATTATATGCGATGTGTTCAAATTAAATCTGCTGTGCAACCTCATCATGTTTTTCATCTTTTCACTGAACATGAATTGTAATATGTTCAAAATTATATCTTAAATTAATTCTACTATGCATCCCCATCATGTCATCTCTTTGGTGAGCCTGTTAGGAATCACAGACATCACCTATTCCTGGCTCATCCTGTCGTATTTCTGACATTTTCCTTATCAAATTTGGAGCAATAATTGTAAAAAAGTGATTCAGCAAATTTATGTTTGAAATGACTCAGAGGGTTTGAACTGTAGGTAAGGACTAAGGTTTAGCACCAGTGTAACTTTCAGAAAGCTTGGGCATGTAGAGAGATAAGAAAACCTGGACCTTAGAGTCAGCATATCTGTTCCTGAAGCACAGGATTATGGTGGGTTTGTTAGCACTTGCTATTCCTTATCTAATGAGCTGACTGGCAACAATCACACTCTAGGAAACCACTAGGGGGGACTACAAACTTATCACACTCATGCAAAATGAAGAGAGATCCTTTTGTAACACCTCAGTCAGCCAGTGTCTGGGCATGAGACACTTCACAAAGATAGGAAGGTCAGGGAAGTACTAACGGGGAGAACGCTACTGAGTCACTTTGTGCAATTAGCTGTCTGCCAATTGTGTATGCTGTTCCTGCTCATTACTTAGGAAGTACTGTATTTTCCTTCTGTCTGTCTAACAATCAACTCCACTTCTGAAATAAGTTTTGTGTTTATGATAAATATTAGCAAGAAAAACTAAATCATTGATCTTATTTATTGGGTCCTGACCTAGATCCCTGATGTCCCAAAGGAGTGTATGATGGAGGTTAAATAAAAGAGACAATTGTATCATTTTTTAGGGCTCTAGGAGGGTCAAATCCCTTTAGTTAAGCTTGAGACTCTGAGGGCTAACACAAAAACTTCTCTGGATTAGCCCACTTTATCAGGTTCAACAGCAAGGGGCGGAGAAACTGAGGAAAGTGCAGGCAATGAGCAGGACCTTGGGAGTCACTTCAAGGATGTCTCCAAGTAATGAATCAAGTCAATTTAGTAGAGCTGTCTTATCACGAAGACATGGTAGGAGTGAGACTGTATGAATGATTTCTGCAGCTGCAGTCTCTATCTTGTTAATTGGGGTTGGAGCCAAGTGTCCGCAGCTGTGGCCTCATCTTGCGCTTTGAGGTGTCTCTGGCCTCACAGGCCACTACAGGCCTCAGCAGGACCAGTGATTCATAGAGGTTCACTTACTATGGATCAGTTTCCATCACCAGGCAAGGGGCTGAGGCCTAGGACAGACTCACAGATAAACATAGAAAGCCAGTTAGTAAAATTTAGATCCTGCTCAGAGCTGCTTCATAGTGGTCTCCAACCCTTATTTTTTTAATCCACTTGCATATTCAATATGATAACTAAATTAGAGCACTTACTGCATGCTTATCTCACTTCCAGCTCATGTGTGTTTCCCTGGAATTATTTATTTTTATAAAAATTCAATATGATACTAAGCATATTTCATTTTTATGTCAACAAGATTTCAATCAGGGGGTAATATAAGGAATGCTTAAAATAATGTTTAGTCGGTTTGGCATCTCTCAGAATCTATTTTCCCCATGTGGTTACAACAGTATCTCGTTTCCTGTTTTCCTTTCAGAATATTGCTGTTTTGACCTGAAATAATGGAATATATGCATAACTCACTTTTGAACTGTATTGTAAGTGAGTGTGATATCCGAGGTTTACAGTTCTTTCTGGTACTCTCTCAGGAAGCTCCTTACTGAAACTGTACCACCAGGCTGTGGGGAAAGAAGCCCTACATGGATCTGTTACTGAAGCAGACATTCTGTTAGACTCTAATGAAGAGCTTCTGTGGAACCATCACCTATATGAGTGAGTGATGGTTCTCTCATGATAATCCTCCCAGCTGCCCTGTGAGCCACCCCATATGAGATCAGATAGAAGAGAAACAGGAATTTCCCACGGACGTAACCCACATTTGTAAATGCATGAGTTAATAAAAGATTTTCATGGGTCATTTTGTTAAATGGTAGATGAAAAATGTTAGAAGACTTAAATATTTAATGAGTTAAATCTGCTTTCTCTCTCTCTCTTTATATATATATATATATATATATATATATATATATATTCTATTGACAAAGTTAAAAATGCATAATTTTTCAGGAGACAGAAAAAAATAAAATGTAGTGTTCTATATTTAAAAAATTAAAGGTAACTTCACATTCTTCCTTTCAAACTAAGAAATTAATCATATATCAAATATGAAATGAAAACATAATTTTGATGTCTTGGAATCATAATTGAATAATTAATATTCCAAGATGGAAAGAACTATATTTGGATGTTTTCATCTGTACAGTATTATCTCATGTTTTATTGAGACAGGATTACAGAAATGTCGTAAAGGGTTCAGATACCACTGAATTTTCATGTTCAGCACAGCGCACAGTGTTTAGTTCTCCAACTCTCTAATTACCACTAGAAAAATTTACCCTATAAATTCTTCAGGTTTTCTCAGATGTCAGTTGAAAACATTGACAGTGCTTAACTCAAAGACCTACAATTTTATGAAATGTGATAAAGCCGTAAGGCATGCATGCTGAAACAGGTCTATGGTAGAACATGATTAATGTTAAGAGCAACACGATGTGGTTTTCTTGAAAACTGCTAAAAGGGTTTGCAAAGTAGTACCTGTCTAAGTCTGGTATAGTCACTGAACATGTAAAGATCATGCTGCATGGGATAAATGTTTCTAGTTTTTTTGCTAATAAGACATAATAAATAATTTTAAAGTTCAGAGACATAATACTATGCAAAAAGACAATGATTGTATTCTTGTTATAATAATTATTTTCTCTCCAGGTGATTTCTAAGAATGTACTGAAAGAGTACAGTTACAATGCTCATTTTGAAGGTCTAAAGATTATTACTTAGCCTTGTTCTAACAAACTTTGAAAGGAACAAATTCCTATAAATATATTACTTTGTCCCACTTGATTCTTCTTGACATTTCATATCACATCATACTAAACTGTCGAAAATGAATGTTACTTTTAAATTTGTATCTTTTCCCAATGCTAAAGCTAATGTCTTATGTTGGATTCTAAGTATTTATCAAATCATCCGACAAATTTTCTCACTTTCCTAAGATTTGAATGCTACTTTTATATCTTGAATTAAAAAAAATAAGAAGTCAGCATTGATTTACTAGAAAAAGGAAATCAGAAAAAATAAAAGGAACATTCAAATATCTGATTAGTTTTCTTCTAAAGAGTCATTGTCAAGGAAAACAAGGAAAAGTGATATTTAATTATCATAATAACATTGTATCACTGATAAATTTGCCTTCATTAACAAAAGAGAAGGACTTATGTACACATTATGTCCTTGATGTAGGTACAAAGGAGACAAAGGAGCCCTTGGTGTGGTGACACCCATCTGTCCTCCAGTGCTGGAGAGGCCAACTCATGAGTATCGCGGTGAGTCTGTGGCCAGCCTGGGCTATATGAACGAGTTCTAGGCCAGCCTGCACTACCTAGTGAGACCCTGCCTGGAAACAAAATACAGAGAGACAAAGAGGCAATTTGAGCTCCTGAGTTTGATCTCAGATGAACAAAAAGGACATAAAGATATTATTTCTAGCAGGTGTTGAATACAAGTATATTCCCTAATGCATTAGTAGCATGCTAACGAGAATGTTTGCTTACTTGATAAATTTGTATTATTATACAAAATATTAAATTTAAGAGCTTTAATATATTTATGACAACAGTGCAATAGTTTTAGAATTATCCTGTAAGTCTCCTATAGGTCTAATAATATCTCAAATTTTAATAGCTTTAAAATGACATGTTTTTTGAAGAAATGTTTTTGTTAAATTTTTGTGTAGTGCTACCCCCCAAGAGATATCTGGATAAACTATAAGGACAAGAAAAAGGATCTTCTTTTATTGCTTGCTGCTTTCTACTTCCCTGCTTTACTGCCTTCTGACTTCTGCCCACCGTGAAGAATTTCTCCTCCATGATGACCCCTGGACATGCCACTCTGTGTTGAAGTCAACTGACTATGAATTGAAGCTTCTACAAACTGTGAGCTAAGTAAACCTTTCCTCCTTTAAAGAAAGAAAAACTTAGTAACTGATATATGGTATAATAAATATTCTAAGTATATACTTCATTTAACTTGGTGTCATACAACATGGTTTGCATTTTTTGTATAAGAAAAAAATCTTTGAATATGATTTTCACTTTTTTTCCAAGTGGCATAAATATGAATGTTTCACCTTCAGAACTTTTTACCATTTTAGAAGCATTACAGATTATTAGGGGAAAATCGAAGAGCTTGTTGAAGTTTATCCAAACTATCAGCTATTATCCACCAAAACCATGTTAAGGTATTACTTGGTTTCGACTGTAATTTCCGTTATCCTCAGGTTCTCAGTACAGGACTGAGTCTCTATTTCATGTATCCTTCTTGTAAAAGGTTGCTATTATCCTTGTTGATCATGAGGGTTTAGGCTATGCTTTCTCTACAAAATTCATTTTTTGTACAGATACTTTACCATATATTTTATGGTATATTTCCAAAGGTTTCTGTAAATATTTTGTGCATAGTTGTGAAGGAGATGCACACTAAAGTGACTTTTGTTTGCTTTCAATATGTTTAGGCAAATAAGAGTACCATCAGGTATGTGTAGCTAACACAAACAAAAGAGAAAAATAAAATTGAATACATACATAGCCAAAGCCAAAGTATTTATAGTCTTATGTGTTTTGTAGAATTACATGAAGAATTTTAAACACTTTGATACCCAATACCTAAGCACAATACCAATTTGATTATATCAGAAATTTTGCAGGTGGAGGTTCTCCATATTTTTGTTAATTTGTTTTTAAGCTACACAGTTAATTTCTTTTTATTTTAAAGAGAAAGAAATTATAGAAAGAATCCATACCTATATATTATGCTCTCAGTACTATAAGGATAGCAATATAGGACATATTAATTATTGTTAACCAGTTATTTGTATGTGAAAATGTTTAAATAATTACAAAATGACTGCTACATGCACCTCAGATTAGATCTACTTTTGGAATATGTGTGCCATAATATATTTCAGTACTTCTCAAACTCCCTTGTTTCAGGACTCCTTTGAACTTTTAAAATGTTTTCACCATCTTCCAAAGACTTTCCTTTAGATGAGTTATCTAGATCAACATTTATGACATTAGAAATTAAAACTGAACAATTGGAAACTATTTATTCATTTAAAATAGCTTTAATAAAATCATTGACAGTTAACCAAATATTATTGTGTGGAAAATGACTATAATACAATTTACAAATAAATAGAAATTAGAAAAATTGATTCATTTTTGTCAGATCTCTTTAGAATAATAAAAGTAGGAGACAGCTAGATTCTTATTTCTGTAGCTCTACTTAATCATTAAAAACATCACAAGACATTAAGTGCTGATGAACTCCACTGTACATTTTCAAAATATAAGAAAGAAAATAAAAATTATGTCTTATCTTTGAGAGATAGTATTGATCCTAAATATCCCTGAATATTTTTGGGAAATCTGAAGTGTATCTCTGAAAACATTTTGAAAGCCTTTATCTATTGGGGATTTGGCCAAGATACCAAATCTCCCAAACAATTGTACTGTGAAGGCTTACATAAATGAGACAAGCAGTATGATTTTAGGGCTCCAGAGAATCAAAACCCTCTTCAGAGTTTGAGACTCTGGGGGCTGAGACAAAGAGCTTCCTGGATAGCTCATATATATTAGGTTTTCTAACAGAGAGGGGATACTGAGGAAATTGCAGGAAATGAGCATGACCTTAGGATTCACTTAAAAACTTCTCCAAGTAGTAAATTATGCCAATTTAGGGGAACTGTCTTATCTCCATGATGATATTTTTGGTAGGTGTGAGATACCTGCAGCGGCAATCTCTACTTACTTAATTGGTGTTTGAGCCAGGCATCCTCAGCTGTGGCTTACTTGTCCTTTGAGGTATCTCTGGTATCACAGGCCACTACAGGTCTCAGGCACAACCAGTGACTCATAGAGATTCACTTACTATGAATCAGTTCCCATCGCCAGGCAAGAGTCCTAGGTCTAGAATAGACTCACAGATAGACATAGAAAGCCACTTAGTTAATTTTAAATCCTGCTCAGAGCTGCTTTGTAGTGGTCTCTAACGTATTCTGTTCAATGAAGATCATATATGTGCCTTATTGATAAATTATACAGGTAATTATTGTAAGAAAATGGTGGAATTTATTCCTAAAATTTATTTTCTGAAGTTTATCACTCCTGTTTGGGAATTTCATGGACTACTAGAAATTTGATTGTTAGGAAACAATTTTGAGTTATGAAACATAGTGTTAAAGAAAAATTGCAACTTACGGTCCCACATCTATGACTTTTCTTACAAAATACTGTAAAAGGACAGGAAACTAATACTAAAATAATCTTATTAATTAAATTCTGTTTACATAAATATCATGCAATTAATTTCCCTAGTAAGTTTTTTTTTCCTGTTTCTATGCAGGATTCCAGGGTGTATATAACAATTTCTTTTTAACACTTTCAAAAAATTTTCAATTTCTTGGACATTCTTTGTCTTGAGTGACCTTGACATTTTTAAAGAATTTGTGTCTATTTTTAGAAATATACTCTTCGATTTAGTTTTGTCTGATGTTTATTCTAATGACAATGAACTTAGGCTTTTTTGTCACAGAAACTTTATAGGGTCTTATCTGATGCTGATAGCAAGAATTTCAAGGTCTCAAGAAGCTTTGTTACTAGCTATATTTTCTTTGATTTACAGGATACTTTTTAACCTACCTATTTTCACTTAAATATTACATCTGGTGAAATATTTTGAGACTGTAGAAATCCTATTTTTCTCTATAGTGATGTCGACTTCAACATCATAGTGGATCTTGTCTACAACCATTATTAAGGTCATGATTGCCAAATGATGATTCTCTGTTTTCCTCTCTTTTGTGTTTTTCAAGTGTTAAACTAAGAAAGAAAAATTCCTTCTTCAATATTTTGAAAACACATCTCATTATTTGGCAAGTGTACATTTATGCATAGTGTTTTATGGCATAAAATCTATCTCAATTTACTTTGGTGTCCAATTTTTAACAACTGATCCTTAATGATGGTTGTTTAGAGTTATCGCACGTAGTTTTGACAAGTGTTTCTTCCCCCTTACTTAATTCCTGTACCACAGTTTGTCATAGGATTACCTTGTGGCATATCCCTCCCCAAGTCCAGAAATAAGCCACTTCTTTCAGTTGTAAATGGTATCTAAAAATTTACAACACTTATTTCTTAGTTTTGAGAAATGTACCAAGTTCATGTACGATGTTAGCAATGAAGATATGAAATGAAATGAAATTTATATAGAAATTATTTAATCCACAACTTTAATTATTTAATCTGCAACTGTGATTATTGAATCACAACTTTCTCTAAATCTTATATGATAGCATAATAAAAGATTAAATAAGTAGAGAATTAGTAGTTTGATTCCACCATAATGTTTATCTCATATACTATATCTTACATATGTGGTAAAAGATATTGATTATATTTGGTTAATAAGATATACTAAGAAACTGAATTATATTTTACCACATAGTACTTTATAAATATTAGTTGAAAATAAGTATTTGCAATGTAATTCAAAACTTATGAAAGTCATACCTGTACATGAATTCTTCTATCATAAACTTAATACCCTGAAAATCTATATTATTAAATGAATATTGGCTGTTAGATTTCCTTTTCTTGGGCTGTATATATTAAATAAGATGGAATTTTACAGAACATTTTTCTTTCTAGGAAATGAGGTTAGAACCAGGAATACAGACATTCTAAATGTTAGACACATTAAATATTGTTTTATTGAAAAATACATATTCTTTAACACTGCAAACATTATTTTGTTGATATTTTTAGGAAATATAAAAAAACAAATTATTGTTAGTCTTCAGAGGTTCTGAGCTTAATTGAATAGAATGAAATACAACATTCTTGTATTTGTTACATGACAACTTTTGTGGAAAAATTAAAGTAAAATAGATTGTTATCTTATTCCTGTACAAATATGCAAAACACTGAGTTCAATGTTTTAGTTAAGAATAAATTTTTGCGTTCTTTGATGTCAGCAAAACGTTTTATTTCAATATTTTTTGAAACTAATGTTTTTGCTGTTATAAAACTGTGCAGTAAATTGTAAGTCCTGATGCTCTCTCAATTATTTTGTGATGTAATTATGTCTCTCAAACATCTTGATTGACGTTGAACACAATCTGTTCAAGATGGTGGTTCTAACTGTTAAATCAAAATAAATGAAGACATTTCAAATGAATGTGTTGATAGTTAACATTTAAAATGTATGACTTTCAAATATTAATTTTTTAGTATAATACATAATTTAATACATAATAAGTAAAACTAATCGGTCTGGTCAATATTTTAGGAATGTGCATTATCATTTTCAATTTAAAATACTTTTATGTGTGCCTTCTACTCATACATTATATTTATTATCTTGCCCATTCTCACTAAGTAGAAAGCAATCTCATACATGTTTAGGGCAATTTTTTTAAAAAATTAGAAAATATTTGAAATGAATGAGTTAAAAAATAGCATTGCAGAAAAACCATATGACCTTAATAGAATCATTGAACCATTCTCTAGTTACATATTATTCCTTCATGTCAAAGGAAAAAAAAACATTTTTGCAATATTCATTGTATCAGGCAAGTGGTAAAAAACATGTACAAGATCACAATATTTTTACTTATATTGTTATCTGATCATTAGTTAAGTAATTCAATACTTTTTAATTAACAGCAATAAGGAATGTGTGCAATATTTCTGAATGGAGGTAATTGCTACTCTTATATAGCTTACAAATGATTAAACATTAAGTATAAAGAACAGAACTAGTCACCTTTAAATCAACTGTAATTGTGCATAATGCTTCTAAAGGAAAAAAATCCACATGAATAAGAGTGATAAGTATTTTTACTGCAGATATATTGTATGCAAATACAAAGTCTGTCTCATGGATTGCATTTGCAGAGCAAGATCTGGCAGAGAGTATATTAAGAACTGAAAAATTATGTCCTTGATCCACATTTCACCTTACTTTAAAAAAAATGATTTCTCTGGACTTCATGTTTCTAATCAATAAAGTGAAGTTTTTGGTTCGTTATTGAAATATTTTTTCACCAAGAAGGTTAAATCTTTGTTACTTTTACCATTTAATAAATTAAATTGAATCAGTGTTATATGGTAGTTTACTTTAAATATTTTATATATCAAATATCATCAAAGACAAGTTGATGAAAATCAAAGCAGTGTTAGTATGAATTACAGAAATCCAAACTGAGTATACTATAGATTGCCATCTTTACAACAAAGAAAATTAGTATAATTATTTGTATAAAGAAATATAATCCTTATAATTCTTTGTGTAAAGAAAATTATACTAAGAAAATTGTGTAAGTATTGCACTTTAGGAAGATATATTCAGCAAATTTTTATTGACCTGACATTCTATTTTAAGAGTGAAAACAATTAATTATTTTACTAGTAATATTTTTGTTTAATTTATTTTCAAATAAGATGACCATTATTAGATGCAACTTTTATAAATGGAAACTTATAAAAAGATTTAAGATTATTTACACATTAATTGTGATGTGCTCATGCTGCTTTACTTTTAATTTTATTTTTATGAAAATAAAAATAGTACATGAAAAAATTAGTTTTATTATAAAGAGCAACTTTTTTGTTATTTGAGAAAAATGTGACAACCAACACTTTTATAAATTATGTGTAGACATTTGTGATTGATCTAAACTGACTTTTAACATATTTTTTTAATGCTGCTTTCTGATAAGTTCAAAATCACTAAATGAAAACTGATTCACTACAGAAAGAACATTGAAAGTGAAGGCTTGTTGTACTTTTTATTTTACTCAAGGTGAGTGCTCATTTATATGTAGTGAAATCTACTTTTTTTAACTTAAGAAAAATGTTTCCATGTCACGTTTAGTCTCTGAAGTGCCAATGTCACATTCTTAATGGACTAAGAATAAGATTAGGTTCACGTGGTTCTCCAATCAAGTGCAGGATAGTCAATGACTATAGGGCCTGGAATATTTTGAAGATATGGTTAATATAAAGGACACTGAGTCATTCAATAAAAGTACAGGTACTTTAAATATACTTTGTTTAAAAGTCAAGAAAATAAAGGTTACCTAAGAACTCTCTTATAATTTGCTTTTAAAAGTTTATCTGATGGATAGTAACTGCCAGCAAAAACAAAAGACAGTTCAAAGAGACTTCTGTGTGAAAGTAGCGAAGCACCAATTTTAATGTCTTGGTTAACTGGACTTATTCAGTCACTTAACATGATTTTAATGAATTGGATACAAACAATGTGTTAATCTTTCAAGTTGCATCGAACAAATTCTAACTATTATATAAATTTTCCCTAGTAGTTAAACAATTTCATAGATACTCCAGGAATGAAACACAAGTATGATGTGGGCTCTTTATTTCTCCTTGTGAATCTCATGGATTTGTATTTGTATCATTCTCAAAGTTTCACTCTACAGTAAGTCATCTCTATAGTCTTTAACTTAAAGAATATTAGAAAACTTTATACTTATGTAATTTGTACATGAGGCACTGACCATTTTCTATTGGAAATTATTTCCTGGGTAAAAGTAAAGCAAATGGTTTTCAAAAGACAAAATTACCATAAATTGATACGTCAAGTGTCTTTTGCTCAGGACTGAGCAATGAGGAGTGTCCTACCTCTACAGTTTATAGGTTGAAGCAAAACTGACTGGTTAGCAAGAGTTTGTTTTATGCTAGAGAGAACTTCCTCTTTCAGGTAACTTGAAATAATCTGTTTTCACAAAAAAATTGACAGTTTTTGGTATTGATGTGCTTTCTTAATATTTTAGTTTAACTATGGGGCATTCAATGCCTATGTTACTTAGTTTTGAATAATATTTTGGCTGGTCTGTTAATATCAAATGTAGAATCTCAGCCCAAAAAAAATGACCTTCTGGAATTATTTAATATAACATGACTTTTACCATAATATTCTTCCTTACTGGATGACAAATAAAATGCTCCACTTTTAACACATGAATTGCAAACATTTAATGGATAAAGACTATTTTGAATAATAGATTTTATTCTTTATTTGATTTTTTCTTCCATGAAATCGTATCTTTGGATATTTGTTATTTTGAAAAAGAATTTTACAATGCATAATGGAAAAGACACTCTAGAGATGTCCCCAGTCAAAAAGATTTTGTAATCAGCAAATATGGAGTATCTCACTGGGTATAAGTGTTAGTGATGTATTTCTAACTTCAGATAATTCTTTATTATGAAGGGAATTCTGTGGGTTTAACTGTTCAGTTGTCAACCTTATATGAGATTTTGGTTTCCAAATGCTGAAGCTTTAGTTTTCTTTACATAGATTTCATTATTTTTTAGATTACGAGAGAGATAAAAATTGCTATAACCTAAACCTGTGAAACTTTGAGAATATGCTATTTACTGTTTACCTAAAAACAACAAGTGTGTGATGGAGGAATATGGGCTAAATCTACTTCCTTTCAAAGAATGTCAATTAAAGGGCATCAGCTACTAAATTTGAGGGAAATGGCAAAACACCTCCATGCTTTACTGCAGTATAACGAGCATGAGAAAAATAAAATTACAAGGGGTGGAAGCCAGTGAAGTTAATGAGGGCTGAGCACATAATTACTGTTTTACTTGCATTTAAAGAATTATCTAGTAGCCATTCGTGGCTCATATCCTAATGTATTTTAAAAGTTTTGGCTTCTCAATAAGGTAGAAAAAGAATATGGGTGATGCTAATCTTGATGTCAGCAAACAACTTTGAAAGATTAATCAGATCTAGATCCACTTCCAGTAGAGTTGCTCTACATGAGTTGGATTTCACTATTATTGTGGGAATTTTTTCTTAGAAATAAAACTATACTGAAAAAAATTGCTTAACAGAAATATTCCTTTGTAGTGTGACATCACAGTGGACATATTATCGGTCAAATAAATATATCCTGGAGGTTGAAAATCATCAGACAACTTTTCACAACAGGTTGTGGTGGTGATAATCAGTTTTTATGGGAAAAAAATGAAACAGAAATAAAGTCATCTTTAACAGAGTTCCTATACACTTTACATTATTGGAAATTATGAAGAAATTCAGCTTTAAAAAAAAAAGATCTGTGCATTTACAGCTTTCATTTATTTCTCATTTGTTACATTTCCAGGTATTCATGTATATTTATCTGATGTATTTTCAAAAGCTCAACAGTGAAACCTACAGAGAAAGAATCTTACTTTCCCTGCCATTTCAAAAAAATTTCCTTAGCTCACTAGTGGGAAATGGTATAGTAAAATGTATTAAAAACTGCTGTGAACTATTAATGCATTCTTTTTGTCTCTTTTGACAGATTTATATATACAAAATGTCTATGTATAAATGCTACTTAGAAGATCAAGACAGTTGATTATAGTTAAAGTGGATGATTACATTTACTGTGCAATAGCTTTCTGTTAATATTTTTAATTGAATTAAACAAAGGGTCTTAGAGTGAGGCCTGTAAATTAAGCCTCAATACAGTTCTTGGTTTTCTGTAAGAAAGCAAATGCCTGTGTGAATGCTTGAGAAATATTTTTGTATATTGTGTTAAAGTCAGGGCAATCATTATGGGTAATATTGAAGATAAAATGTCTTAACATACCACTTATGCACAAAGAAATATTACTGTTGATATTGCTCCAGGCCATGACCAAAATAGAAGATATTCTTTCCTGTTACTAAGTATTGTTAATTTAATTCGTGAAAGTACCTTTTCTCATTCAAAACGTTAAATGCTTGTTGTTTTTATAATTTATGTTACACAAAAATAAAATGTTATAAATCTGCCTCAGATTCAAAATAAAACTCTGATGTGCTACCATCCAATTCATTATATTTGTGCTAATAAATGATTTAAAGGACATATGAGCAACTATATATGAAAATTAAAATGAAAGTGAGAATAAAAAACGTACTCAAATGCAAAGCAACATTTTGAGGAACATGTACAATTCCTTTGCTACAAAAATGTAAGATTTACTTAGCAGTTTTTGTATTACATCAAAATAACATTAAATATTAATGATAGAATATCACACTAAAATTATACAGACTTACAAAAAAGCATTATTTATTGTTCAACATAGTCGAAAATGCTTTGTTCATTGCTCAGATATGCCAAGCAACTTCACCATATTTATAATGAATCAATTAATTTAACTCATATAAAAATTTCATGTAAACTGCTCCATTAGCTGAGGAGGAAAATAAAGAACAATAAAACAAGTTATTTCTCTAAAATTCTATAATCTTGCATTAGTGGTTCCAAGATGGAAATTGGCAAGTCTGTCAGAGGGAAAATTCTGTTCATCTTATATGTCTATAATTATTGTATATAGGAAAATTTTTGTAAATAAATATTATTTAAATGTCTCAAATGAAGACAACCACATTTTCAGTAAAATTAATAAAAATATTTGTCACATTAAAGAAATACTAAAAACCACAGCAATGCATACATTAATGTGAAAAATTCTGCAACAAATGAAACAATTAAAAATAAATTTAATATTCAACTACATGATAAAATTTAATCAGCAGTTTCTTAATTTTCTACATATGCATTTCATTGACTTTAAGCCTCACTATTAAGGAGAAAAATAAATCACACAAGTATACAAAGACTATGATGATATACACGGCTCTCTACAGTGTGAAAAGGGAACATAGGGAAAAAGTTATGAATATAAGGAAAAGAGTTAATGATCTATGCTCAGATCTACATTTATACTTAAGTATTTAGGAAACTCAATGTCATATAGTTTGAATTTTAAAATCAAACTAAATCAGGAGTTTGAGGGAGGTTATGTAGTCTGGGGTTTTAGGGTTTTGTTTCTTTTTGGATAACTAGCATAATTACATAATTATTTTCTCTTTTCTTTTACCTGTAGGATCCAATTGTCTGAAAAACTAACTTCAGGTATTGGAAACTATAATATTTTATATTTAGGTGAAGGAAAATACAAAGGTAAAATAAAAATGCTACCCTAATCACTGAACAAGTTTTAAGGCATGATCTATTATTCTGTTCTTCTCTTTTCTACCATTAGTGTATATTGTGAAAATCCATCTGTGAGACTATAAATTACAACCATGTAAAGACAGACTATTTTTTAGAGAATAGTTCAGGTCACAGAATACTTGAGCAGAGGATGTATAGATTTGTAAATATCCCTAGGTTCTAACCGTGCAGAGTCTTTCCCATTGCCAACACTCTCTACCAGAGTGGTCCATTTCTTACAGGTTAGACAACCAGAATCCATGGTTTCCATTAATATTAGCTATTCCTGTTATACTTTCTATTCATTTGGAAAAATGTACTATAAAATTTACTTCATTAAACTAAAAATCTTCTGTATCTTCTTAGTCATCCTTCCTTTCTTCCTTTCTTTATGTAACTTTTGATCCATTGTTTGCTTTGTCTAGAATGTTCTATAACTGAAATCACAAAGCATGTAGCTTTTTAAAGATTAACTCATTTCACTTAATAATATGCCTTTAATCCATCATCTCTTTTCATTAATTCTTTTTGGTAATGAATAATATTTCACTCTCTTGACATATTACGTTTGGTTTGTTAACTGTTACTGAAATCTGGTAACTCCCAAGATTTGACAACTATGAATAAGCTCTCTGTAAAATTGACATTGAGGTTCTGGGTAGACATATGTTTTCAGTTCTACTGATTAAATATCAAAAAGATTGATTGCTGGATTGGATTTTGAATATGTTTAGTTTTGAAAGTAAATACCAAAATTTCTTCTTCTAGAGTTGTCCTACCATTATGCATTCTTGGTAGTAAAGAATGATAGCTGCTATTGGTCTTCATTCTTGCCAGTGTTGGTGTTGTCCTTATTCTTGATTTTACTGTGGGAAAATGTGTTAACTTACTTAAATTTTTCAGAGAACAGATACAAGTTTAATAAGAACATTTCACAAAAAGGTAGTATTTTTATACAGAAAATAAATTTGAAATTATTTTCATTTTTAATTATTTCATAGGTGCATTAAACAACAGATATGCATTTACATCTTAGATATGCAAGGTGTATTTACACATAGGTTCAATTCTGTTTTAGAAAAAGCCTAGACTTAAATGTTAATGTATTCAGCTGGACTTGTAAAACACACAGAAGAAAAAAAAAGAAAACAGAATAAACTTCATGTAGAGTATCATTTTTTCAAAGAAATCAAGATTTGGTTACAGACCAGATATGTCATGTGGCTAAAACA
>PVJX010023609.1:0-29051 GCA_004027295.1 Dolichotis patagonum | reverse complement strand
GGATGGTACCATTGCTCTTTCCTAGCTAACCCTAGATACGGCAGCTCTTTAATGTACTTTAAAAAGCAAATATATATTACTAAGGAAAAAAAAGTTATTTATAATTGCCTTGTCATAATTGTGATGGTGTTCTAGAGCCATTTGCATACAATTTAATGTAATTTCATTCCATTCTATTGTTTACACAATGATTACTCAAAGATGACTGCAAAGGTAAAAGGAAAATAAAAGTGTATTGCACAATGAAATTGTGTTACATTGCTTCTTTCCTCCATTTCATGTTATCTGCATTGCTGCAATGATATTTAGCACTTTCATAAAATACCTAGTAAGTATTAACTCATGAGAAGTGTCCTAGGGGAAGAAAAAGGCATCCATCCAGTCACAGAGAATTGGATTTGACAATGAACTGAAATTAGCTTGAGGAGAAAATGAAAGGCAAACATTCACACTCCATGTAGATAGCCTTTGAATTAAAAACAGCAGGACTTCGGGGACAATAGAGAATAATTCCTTCCAACCAATTCATTCTCTTTGGTGCTAGGGATGCTGAGGCACAGAGTGGTTAAGTGACTTGACCTAGTGCCTGCACAGAGCTGCTTGCTGAGCTGGACTCCCAGGTCCTGCTTTCCTGATGTTCACATGTTCTTTAAACAATCTTCTGTACAACTTGTGGGAAAAAACAGTGTAAGCCAAGCCCCTCATCTTCTGCTCAACAAATAAAATACACATAAGTAACTGGAGAACTTGCAATCTGGTAATATCATTTACTATTGTATTTAATTTACATTCATTTCTATATCCTTCTTAAAAACACATAGAGAACTCAAGATAGAGGGACAATAAAAATTGATTTACAAGACAAATCCAAGTGTTAGAGCATGGAAAATTCATTGTGAATACATGCATGGTTCCTAAAATAAGAGCATCCTAAATACCATACTACTGCCCAACTATGCACAGTGATCTACAGATTAAATGCCATCCCTATCAAGGGTCCATAATTGTACTTTGCACAGAAATAGAAAAAATGAAACCTGAAATTTGTATGAAACCACAAAAAATGTTGATTATGTAAATGATTTTTGAGCAAGACAAAGCTAGAAGCATCATACTTCTAATTTCAAAATATGTTGTTTGGTTTTAAGAATCCAAGTGGTATGGTACTGGCATGAAAACAGACATACAGACCAAGGGAACAGGAATAAATTTACGCCTTTACAGTCAATTTATCTTTGGCATTCTATATATCAAGTGCCAGAATTACAACAGGAAAAGGATGGTCTCATAAAATATATTGGGAAAAATGGACATCCACACAAGGAACAGTGGAAATTGGACCCTTAACCTGCACCATGCCAGAAAAACTCCAAATAGATTAAAGATTTAAAACCTTAAGACATGATAGTATAAAATGAAGAAAAATGGGCAAAGTTTGTTGGCATTAGTCTTGGCAATAGGCTTTTGGGGGAGTATTTTTTTATATGACACCAGAGGTATAGTCAACCAAAACAAAAATAAACTTATGCATTATGTCAAACTAAAAAACCTCTACACAGTGAAGAAAACAAACTAAAGGGAATCTATAGGGGAGAATATTTTTAAACATGTATCTGACAAGGATTTAATGTCTAAAATAGAAAAACTCAATAGCAAAAGAAAAAAAAAACCAAACTGGGCAAAGGACTTGATAATATTTTTCCTAATATGTAGATGACCAACAATACTATGTAAAAGGGCTAAACATCACTAATCACCATGGTGATGCAAATTAAAGCCACAGTGAGCTATTTCCTCATGCCTACTAGGATGGCTGTTACCAAACTGTTGGTAAGACTGTGGAGAAGAGGAAAGTATTACACACTACTGGTAGGACTTGTAAATTGGTTCAACCATTGTGGAAAATAGTATAGAGGTTCTTCAGAAATTATACATAGGATTCCTGTATAATCCAGCATTTCTACTTTCAGGTGCATACAGAAATGAAGTTAGTGTCTCAGATATCTGCAGTTCCGTGTTACTTGCAGCATTATTCACAATAGCCAAAAGATGGAAACAAGTGTAACAGTGTATGAATGGACAAGGAATTTGTTATGTATGCACACAATATAAATGCATTCAATAGAATAATATCCAAATTAAAGGGGAAAATTTATGCCATTTGCAGGAGAATGGATGATCTTGAAGGATATTATGCTCACAAAATAAGCCAGATGGGAAAAGAATGCTGAATAGTCTCATTCATGTGTGGAATCTAAAAAAGTCAAGTTCACAGAATCAGAAAGTTGAATAGTAGTAGCCAGGAACAGGAAAAATGGAGACACATTTGTCACACAGTATAAAGTTCCTGTTAGGTGTTGAGTAAATTCTAGAGATTTCATGTATAGCTCAGGGATTATGGGTAAAAATACTGAATTATGTTCTTCACATTGGTAGACCTTATATGTTCTTATCACACATAAAAGTACAGTTATGTGAAGAGATACATTTGTTAATTAACTTGATTGTGGTAGGTTCAATATGTATATGTATATCAAAACACATTGTTATGTTAAAACACATAATTTATGTTTTAAAAATAAACGCTGGCCATAAGTGATTTTAAAACGACAGTTGCCTTAATACAGGTATAATGACTGTGATTTGTGGAAGGTTTTTAGTTGTTTTTGTTGTTGTTCCTGGAGATTTTGGCTTGGGATAAAATATTTTTGGCAAGAGTGATTAACATGTACAATGAATATGTCTTGGTTGCTTTTCTCTCCTTGCTGAGACAAAATGCCTGATGCCCAAAGTTAGGGAAGGAAAGGTTTATTTATCTTAACAGTTTTTGGAGGTTTCAGTCCATAGTCAGCTGACTCCAAGATGGGGTGGCATGGCTAAGGGAAAGCCATTCATGATGGCTGCAGGTGACAAGAGCAAAAAGGATATAATATATATATAATTATATATATAATATATAATTATATAAATAAATTATATATATATATATATAATCTTCTTCCCTCCCTTATATTGTATGCTGGCTCACCGCCCCTAGGCAAGTGCAGCACTCACACCGCCAATCCCAGCACTAGACATCAAACCAATCACAAACGCTAGACTCAGCCGCCTCCATGAGGGCATGAGGCTTTGAGGGGACATTTATTTAAACAAACCACAGTAGCATATAAAGTAAATGAATTATAAGAGGTTACGCTTAAAATAAAATTAAACCACAAATTCCTTCAGCTCGGTAGACACATTATTATTATTATTATTATTATTTTTTTTTTTTGGTACTGGGATCAAACTCACGACCTCACACTTGCCAGGCAGGTGCTTAAGCCACTGAGCTAAATCCCCGGCTGTAGACACATTATTAAATAACACAAATTACCATCTCCCCACAAAAGGCTTACCCACACCTGTAGGAATGGACAGGCCATAAGAGATGGCCAAGTTTGGGTGCATTGCTGCACATCTACAGTCCCACTACCTGGGAGGCTGAGGAAAGAAGATCACAGGTCTAAGGGCAACTTGGACAATTTCATAAGACTTTGTCTCACAATTTCAAAAGGGTCAGGGATATAGTGTGTGACAGTGCTTGTCTAGAACATGAGGCTCAGAGTTCATTACCTAATGTAACACATAAAATGTTTTAAAAAATGGCCCAAAGTACCAGTTTCCAGAATGTCTCAGTGATTGCCTAGACGTTGATGCTAGGAAAAAAATTTTTTATGGTCCTTTATTTGCCTTTTGTCTCATCCACTGGATCTAGGAGACGAATGCTAAACCAAATGAGCAACTTCATGTAAACATGGATCACATAGCTAATAAAGACATACAGAACTACCACCACAACCCCGCTGCGTGAACTGTAGTTTACAAAGCAAGCATCCTTATGTGAAGAGGCTTATTGAACCATATAATTTAACTCACAAGTCATCAAAGGCCAAGAATATTATAAAAATTATAAGCTTATGCTATAATTAATTAAATTTGCTATAGAATCATGAAATGTTAGCAATAGAATAATTATTCCTATAGTTCACTTATCCCTCATATAAAATATCAGCTTAGGAAATCAAGACTTGTATCTCAGAGGGTAATCATTACAAGGGAAACTGTGTTGTTGTTTAAATAGAATATTCAGTAAACTAATGGATCCATAACCTGGAAGACATAGAACAGTAACTCTTCTCGTAAAAATGGCATAGTCAATACTTTAACCTTGACTCAAAAAAACAAAACAAAAACAATTTGGTATTGAACCATTGTGGCCGCAGCATTTTGGTGATTTAATATAAAATTCAAAACAAATATGTAATCACAATGAGGTTGAGTATGTTCGAGTTTTACATGCGTATCTTATTTTCTTCTCCAAACCTCGTGGGATTCTACAATCAAAATGAAATGGAGGATTAAATGGAGAACAGTACAAGCATAGGTCACAGTGAAGTGTATGCGACAATGCTGTTTACATTTTCTAGTAACACCTGAATTCAGAGGCCCCACTCTAGATTCCCAACTATCAGTGTGATGCATGGCTCTGTGCATTATTGACTTTGACTCACACCAGTCAGGGACTTAAACCAGCCCCTGGTTTAAGCTCAGGGACTGCTGTGTGTTAGACTAGCACTCTGCCACTGACCTACCTTCCCTACTTGGAAACAGTGATTTTGCTAAACAGCCAAGGCTGCCCTCAAACTTGTGATCCTTCTTCCTCAACCTTCCAAGTACCTGCAATTATAGGTGCGTGTCACCACATCTGGCTTCCATCATTTCATTTAGTCTTAAACAACTGTCAGATCTCACCATTCCCATTATAAAAATGATAAACCTAAGTCTTGGAAAGACTAACAGGCCTAAGATGACACAGTTAGTATTGCAATATGAAGCAGGAATTTAAATGTGGTATATGTGGTTCTGAAGCCCATATACTTATCAAATGAGCCAACATCCTTATATAATGCCAAAAACATTTTATTGCACATTTGCACTGGGCCAGGCATTGAAGGCTTTTCCTTCCTTCTTAAACCTCACAACAATTTTCAGAAGTCAGTTTTACCATATGTATCTTATGCATGAGGAGATAGATGTATGGAGTTCTTAAGTAACTTCTTTAAGGCCAGGATTTGAACCTAAATCAGTCTGGTTGCAAAGTATTTCCATTTTACAGTGCTGCCTAAGTGCACTCTAGGATTTGTAGGGCCGGAGGTTTATATGCTTTGAGATTGAGAACCCAGTGTTGAGTCCAAAAATTTTATGTAGAAGATATGGCAGAGTCTTGGCAGGGGCCCAGACTCATGTCCCTGATAATTGCCACTGTGCCATAGATATTACTCTTGCTTTGTATTTCATGACTTTTATTATAACATTTTTGTTCATCATACTTGTGATCTGGCTTCTAAATCTAAGAAAGTAAATAATTTTCCTGAGATCAAAGAACCAGACACAGCTGTATGAGAAGAGACAGCTTCAGTTTGATTTTTTTAAAAATTTTAAGCAGTCTTAGCAAAACAAGAATGTTGAAACACACATCAAACTAATTACCTTCTATGATGTTAATATGTACAACCCAAATGCCTTCTGCTCAAACTTGCTTGCTGTCTGAGAGTGTGACCTCACCAAAGTTCCACTCCACTTCACTCAGGCTTAGTGCACTCATTTTTTGATTGAGAGGGATTAATTAGTTGATCATTAACGTCCTTTCCAACATGAACATTCTAGGGGCCTAATTGAGCAGAGGCAGGAATAAACTGGTTGCTGCTTGATTGAACTGATCCATCCATTCAAGTAAGACTTGAGCTGCTGTTGAATTGGGTTTTAGAAATTCCAATCAACTAATTAGGATCTTTTGTTATGGCAAAGAATTATACAGGGAGAGTTAGGACAGACCTAATAGAAGTTAAGAGGAGGTGGAGGATTATAGCTTCACCATGTATAGCTTCATTGCTTTTTGCCTGGAGCCTCATGGCTGATGGATGGGAGATGAGGAGACAAGAAGAATCCAACCCTTCACATTGCAGGAATCCTGTCATTATTGGGCTCCAGTAGCCATAGGTGGGAGGGTTTTTTTTGGGATGCCTTTGTGAATATTATCTGACACATAGTTTCTCCCCTTCCCCCTTCTCTTCCTTTTTCTCCTTCCCTTCCCACTCCTCCTCTTTTTTGTCCTCCTCATTCTTCTTCTGGGTAGGACTGAGAGTTTGGGTGTGACAGTGTGGATAAAAGCCGCCCAGGTGTCCTTGTTGACTCTGGGTTCAACTCAAAATGCCAGTCTCATGATACAGGACAGAAGGACCTGACACGGTGTATGAGGTATTTTTAATTTTTTTTTTTTTCTTGTAGCTCCTTTCAAATACCTTGCAACTGGCCAAGGCTATGTCAGATACCCCATGGCCACCCTGGCAGATACTTGTTCTGGCTGCAACAAGCTTTAGTCATAGATCTATTCCAGATGACTACCCTGAAACTTCTCTGGAGGACTCCAAGCCATCATTAATCAGGTTCGTGAGGAGCCCCTCCCCTACCTATGATTAATCAGAAAGTCTGACACTGCCCATGTGAAATCCTGCCTTTGCTCTTTCCTATATAAGCAACTATACCTGTAGTGGGTCAGTCTGTGCACTATTCCCCTTTCTGTCACAGCATAAACCATGAAGTCTCTTTTGAATAGACCATTTTACCTGCTTGTGATTTTCTCAAGTACAGCATGCTGAATACACTAAAAGCTGGTAAGACCAAAGGTTACTGGTGCTGCAAATGGCCAGCAGCTCTAAAGCAGAGCAATGGAGAACTACTGGGAGGTGCCATCTCCAATCACTGGAAAAGTTCCTGAGGGAAACCGGTAGCTGGGTGCTCTGGCTGCCAGGAGAATGCAGGAGGCCCATTTACACTGAGAGCTGATAGCTGATGACACTCAAAGCTTGAAAATGTAAACACTAAAATAGCTTTACTTTGCCTTTTAGTGGTATCTATCTGAACTGACCAAAGAACCTTCAGCTGATTGGCATTATTTAGCAGTTACATAGTCCTAGTATTTCTGCATTTTTGTTTTTTGAATTGTTAATAATATTAAGATACATAAACACTAAAAATAGCAAGCATGATGTTTACCATATTCCAGGTACCTATCCTACATATTATATCACTTAATCTTATTGTAATTATGCAAGTAGGCAGGACTGTATTGTTTACGGATACAGGTCATGTAATTCAGAGCGGTAATCCTGGATGCACAGAGAGTCAAAAACAGTACTGCAATTTAAATTCACATATATCTTCTTACTATACCACATTGCCTACAAGTTAAATCTGCATTTTCCTTGTTTAGTTTGCCATTTAATTGGCTTTCAACCCACCATGATAGTTGTTTCAAATGAAGCTTGGTGATGTTAAGTTATTTGGTATAGACCAGTAACAGCAAAACTGTTAGAGACCGAGTGCCAACACTGCAATTAAAACTGAATAGTGAGGTTTTAGTTAAAAAAAAAAAAAAAAACCTCTACACTGACATTTTTGTCTTAAAAGAAAAACATAATAACATACATGCCATAGATTTATCATCATTGGTATAGACTTTTACTCAGAATGTGTTGGAAAATCCAATAATGTAACTGGCAAAACAAGCCAGAAGAATAAAACCATCATCAGAAGGCTATTGTAGAAAGTCAGTGGTTGCAATCAGACCAACGATGAATCCAGCTATAAAAATTTCGAGTGGTAGCTGCAGGCAGATCAAGAAAAGGACAGTCTGGCTGGAGAGTAACATTTCCAGATCTTCCTCAGTGTTGGCAGCCTTTCAAAACCACTTCTATTAAAGGAATTAGTAGAAGATTGTGATAGCTCCATCATCAGCTTTGCAAAATGAATTTAAAAGTGATTGACAGATAACTAGACTTTTAGTACCACATTACTGAAAAGATCAGCCAAGACCTAGGAAACAGAATGATTCTTCACTGTGGTGAAAGAAAAGGATTGACTTTTCCATCTCTCACCTTAAAGACCAATTTGTTCTTGCACTTTTCAGTATCAGCATGGCAAAGAACATCTCCTTAAAATACCACTGGAATAACACTCAATATCATAAGAGGACCACTTTTAGATCTAAATCCTGCTCTTCATTTTAAACAGCTCTTTTCCTTCCATCAGCAAAGTGAGGAACTTGTTTTTAAGCAATTATATAAAGCTGAATTCTGATATAAAGATCCCCCTAAGTTCCAGGAATCCATTCATTGTTGCCTTTTAAAATGTTATAGTCAGAGTCTATGTTCCATTTGTGCAAGGCCATTTTGCCTTTTCCGGAGTAGACATGACCAATCTGTCACAGAGCCTTAGAACTTTATTACAACTGACACTTGACTCCATTTATGTCTGCGAAAGTATGTAACTGAAGTATTCATACGTTGGGGACTTACTATTTACAGAACTTAGCTTATAATAATTATATAATTTTTTGAATGAATGAATGTATGGATGGATGAATGAATGAATGGTCCTGGCTATTTTATACAAACTCATTCACATTTAGACTAATTGAATGTATTTTTTAAAATGACAGGATTTCAGAGATCATCTGATGTACACTGCTGGCAGTCTTTCTTGGAAGTCATGCTTCCATCTCCCAGTCTTTTGTTTCTTATAATCTGCACAGAAAGAAATTTCCTCTATGATTAAAGGAGAAAGAGCATGCAAATATGAGATCAGACAGTTTTCTGAGTGGTGCCAGAGGTTATGCTTCTGAAGCTTTTAATGATAGAAAGAATATATTAAATGTAGTATGATCCCCAAAATGTCATCCTGCCTGGCTTGGAGGAAGCACATGAGTACACAAGCAGATATTGATATATAAGCTTATCAAATCACCTTGAAGCCATCTTCTGCAGAGAACTGATGCATTTTTCAACAATGAGCACACCTGGGAACTTTCTCTATACTTGTGTTCTGTGGTAACAACTGTTGCAGCTGAGGCTTCATATTCATTCCTGGTCCTTGAGTTTGCAGTTGACGTCTTTGAGGTGACCATATTTGTAAAGTTATCCTTGAAGAAGTCCTTTTACCAAAGGCCACATAAGATGAGGGAATAAATTCAAGCACTCAACTATCATTTCCTCAAACATAGTCTTCAAATGCACCGTCTGCTTAGCTCAGAACACAAGGATGGGAGAGTAGTTCTCAAAATTTCTTTAGTATCCTTTTCTTGTTTGAATATGAAGCTTTGTATTATCTGGTATTGACCTTGAGAAAATATAATCAGTCTCTGACCATAAAAATGTATGCACAAGTTGAATCCTCTGTCTCCTTTCCCCTAGCTTGTCCTTGCCAAAGACCTACTTACTATGCTGGAAGGCAGGGTGGGAAGCTGAAGACCCTAAAGTGGCCTGTCCTGCTATACTCTCTGTTCCTCCACCCCAGCCTCCCTGCTGTTCATATAACCTGCCAGCACTGCTTTCGTCCTCTTTGGAGACAAGCTTCTTCCAGAACTCCTCAGCCAAGTCTCTCTCTTTCTCAAAGTCTCTGCACAAATGTTACTTCCTCAGTGTGATCTCCTTGAATTCCACAGTTAAAAGGGTAAACCTGCAGCCTACGTGTCCAGTTCTTTTGATTCCCCTTATCCTGTTTCCCTGTTCTTCTCTCAAAGCATTTATCACTTTCTAACAGCCTACAAAATTTACTTATGTTTAATATAAGCCGTCTCAGCTGCTTCACAAGGTTAGAGACCTCGTTTATTTACTGATGTATTTGAGCTCCCAGAACAGCAAGGAGGATATTATAGGTGTTCAGTAAATATTTGTGGATGGATAGATGAAGGATTTTTTAAAGTGAAAACATTGGAGAGCTGTGAAACAACAGCAAGAGCCACAAGACTAAGGATGCACCGTCCTAGAGGTTTCTTTTTGCAGTTCAGGGCTGCCAAGTGTCATGCTGAGCTGTGGCCTTAGCCCTTTTTATTTTTTAATTTTTTTAAAATTTTGAGACGAGATCTTGCTAACTCACTAAGTTGCCCAGGTTAGGCTTGAACTGGTGATCTTTCTGACTCAACTTCCCAGAGTGTTAGAATTATAGGTCTGTGTTGCCCTGCTGGCTGGTCCTGACACTTTTTATTTCTTGTTTTCCAAAGCCTAACTTAAACAATTATGAATTTATTTGATTTAAGAGATTTTTTAAAAATATACATGCCTCAGTGGTAGTGGTCCCAAGGACTGCCAGTTATTCACACGCTGCTGTGAGAGTCCATTTCAGCTCGTTGCTCTATCTGTCTCTGGTAGAGATCAGCTTTCTGGTGAGAATGGTACTGTCAGGGACCCTTGGATACTTTGAATGACAGACCACTTTGGGACCAGGACAATCTTTGCTGGGACCCAGACTAAAGCAGTATACTAGGGCTCAGCTTGGACAAATGGGAATGGAAAAGGCACACTTACGAATTAATATTTAGTTTCTGTGATGATCTTTCAAAAATCCCTCTAAGAAAAGCTATTTTAGTTTAATGACCTCTTCCCTTAAATCATTAACATCTGTTGTCCAAGTGTTGTCTGTGTCCCAAAATATGTCCAGCAGGAGCTTTTTTCAAAATAAATGGAACTGGGGCTAGGCATCTGATTTCCTGGCTAGCCTGGGATGTCTCTTGCCAGGAGACTGAAAATGCTTATCAGATTTGCTTCATCTAGAAAGAGTGTGTTTCCCATGCAGCTCTGCACAGGCTGGTCCAGCTGATGAACTATTCAGATTCCCTGCCCAGCATTACAGCACTTCCATAATTTATTTGGCCACCAGAAATAATGCCAGCTTTCTAGCCCACACAAAGTCATTTTATGGACATTCTATGATTGTTAGATTGTTGATGACCAAGCCATTTTTAGAATCAGCAGATCATCCCTTAGTAGCCAGAGATTTCAGACATATCAAAGACATGAACCAACCAACTTTAGGGAAATGGTTAGAGGCCCTATACTTGGCCTAGGCAGCGGTACATTGAGGGGCTCAGGCTTAAAAGTTTGTTGTCATTATAGTCTTTCTAATTCTATAAGATTGGAGAAACTGAATAAAATAGTTTTCCTTTAATCATTCCTGGCAACCAAATGGTTATTTGTAGTATGATTTGAGATTTTTGAGTAAATAAGGAAGAGAAGATCGGATTTGGAAAACTCATGGATTCTCAAGTCAAGATGTGCCTGTGAGCCAATGGAAGAGAGATCTTTATAGAAGAGCTGAAAATTCCTCTACAAACCATTCTGGATTTAAAGTCTTCTACAAGAAATAGTACTAGTTACCATGTGCAGCTGTTTACTCCTTATCAATTTCTATGCAGGCAAGTTTGCAATAATCCTCACTTACACTTCATCTATAATAAGAAAACTAAGGATTAGTTAGTTATGTAATTGCCAGAGTCCCAAAGAGAGCAGGGTGGCAAAGCAAGGGCCCAATCTACTGGTGAGTTGACCACAGCAAGCTCCATTCACCCGAGTGTACTGTCTCTACCCAGAAACCACAAAGGGACCTAGCTCTCTGGGCTGGCTGTGTTTCAAAAGATTGTTTTATAGCACAAATTTCCCCCAGGAGAGCTTGATGTCAGATTTTAGGCTATGGAGTCCATTGATATGAGAAGACTAAGAGGAGCTTTTTTAATGAAAAAGAATATTTTTTAATAAAAGTGTTAACTTTTAGCCTAAGGTAGATTGTCCATGACCAGAAAGGTGTGTCTGGCTTCCCCACGAAGAAATGAAATTTGTTTGAGCATTCCCAAGTTGCCTTTCTTTGCTCATTTAGTAAAGCACTTTTGCCGTTGGACCCTGCAGGCTTCAAGAAATAAAAGGCAATGCAGATAAGGCGAGAGGTCTCGGTTTGTTTCCTCACAAAATGAACCAAATGTTTTCTCTCTGAAAGCAAATGCGGGAGAGTTGTCATTAGTTGGTAGCATTGATACAGGGATTAGTGACTTCACATAGTTTCCTTAAGTGTTTTCTAAATGGGTTAATGTGAACAAACACCACATTTCTCTGTTGCCAAGTGCCTTTGGGGATGTGAAAATGAAGAATTTGGGTGAAAATTAGAGAAATAATAAATAATAATAAATATTTTTCTTTGCTTGATTCAAGACAGGGTATAAGGGCCATAACACTCTGTAGTTTGGAAGGATTTCTGGAAAGAGTTATGTGTTTAAAAATTAAGTTTTGATGGCAAACTTGAAGAGTATTTCTGCCATTGGGTATCACAGAAGGACAGTTAAATTAGAAAGCCCATAAAACAACAAAAGCAAGAGAAAACATAAAGAGTGAAAATGTTCTCTTAATTTTTCTTGACCCATTAAATGCCTTACATCCATTTGGTGACTCCTTGAAGAAGTTCTGTAGTACATATGCTTCTCTGGTATTATTCCCATTGTATAACTACTAAGAAAAGTCTCAAAAGCCAATCTGCAATGAGTTTTGTGAAAATGATGCCACAAAACAAAAAAGCTTCGAAAGTCCACAACTTTAAAATGAAGCTTACATTTTCCAACTATATTCATTTTTCTAAAAAGTCAGAATGTTTTGAAAATCACACTTTAAAACTAATTGAATGCTAGTGAATTATTGGTCTTGAGTGAAAGCATTAAAATTGTTGTCTTTGCTCTCATCCTAAATGGGCAGATTAATTCACCCCTACCTTATTCCTACAATCCTACTGTAGAACAGTATTTCAGGTGTATCTTGATCAATAATGCTTTTTTGCTTACATTACAAAGTGTGTAACAAAAAAAATTACTTTTATTATAATACCCAAACTGAGTACCAGGAATTACTGATCCTTAAAATGAAACCAATATGTAAAACCTTAGGAAATATACAATAAGTAGCTAGCAAAACTCTTTATTTAACTAAAAGGAACAAAAAAGGTGAGGAGTTGCAATTTTGACTGAAAAAAGAGAAGAAATTCTAAACTGTACATACTCAACCCTGCACATTTGCATCTGTTTAAGGAGGCTTTATGGAACCCCACATGCTTATAGCTGAATCTAAAACTATGTTTTCTCACCCACAATCTCAAGTACCACTACAGCACTAGGGTAAACTGAAGACAGTGTAGAATTTCCCCCTAGTCAGCAGTCAAATTTTCCCAACCTGAGCACAGGCTAAATTAAACCGACACCCCCAAAACATGTGTAAATAAAAACCAAAAGGAAACACATAGCTATCAAGTCAAAGTGAACTTGTACAGTTTTTTCCATTTCTTGGGTCTGGAAACTAGCAGACACCAACACACCTGAAAGCTTCTTTGCTAGAGTCAGGAGAACACTCTGTTACCAGGTAGAAGAAAGCTGTGCCAGGAGAGAAAGAAGCTCATTGCTCATGTCCCATACATTATAAGTGGCAGAGCCAAGGCTAGAACTCAGATAACTTCCGTTCCAGGCTACTGCTCTTTCCTTTCACAATGACCATGATGTTGACTTTCATTGCAGTTCTTCCTCACATACTCTCCCAATGATTTGGCAGCTTTCCCTAAATGCTAGATCATCTCAGGTACCAGTGGAAGTTCCCCAATGCAACAATTACAGTGTATGTTAACTGTGAATCTTCCAAAGTTCACAATGCTAGACAGGCTATGGATGGGCCCACCAAATGTTACCAGGTCCTTTTGTATTTTACCTGCTTTTATTAGCTGACTATATTTGTATGACTATATAGCTGACTATATAGCTGACTATATTTGTGAATATTTGTATAATAGCCTATCCATTCCAAAGTTCAATCCTAAAGAAAATTCCTATCTAGTTATTGACTCCAAAGTGACAGTATGAAAGTAGGAAAAAAAAAGAAAGAAAGAAACCTTTAACTAGATGCATTTTGATGTGGAAAAAATGTTTGTTGCCTCACCCCCTTTAGAAGTTCAGTTAAATTTGGTTAACATAACTTGTTTATAGTGAGGCACATGTCAGCCACTATATTACTCACAAGGAACTGAATAGAGATAAATGGAAACTTGCATTTATACTTAGTCTGGGAGCTACAGAAAAAGCAAAACAAATCACAAAAGTAAAAAAGTGTGAATATACATGACTGCTATTGTAAAGATTCTCAGCTGCTTTTTTGACATTAACAAACCCAGTTGGTCTTAGCTCATGTAAATGCTGAAAACAAAACTTTTTTTTTTTTTAAACATGGAAGCTATATTAGAATTTTCCAAAGAAACAAAACTATTTTGGGGGGAGTATAATAATATCTCCTGGAACCACCCAAGCCTATCCATCTCAAGATCTGCACCAGCATGCTGGAGACCTAGAAAAGTGATGGTGTAAGGACAAACCTGGTTTTAAAGATGTAAGCAGAAAAGCTAATGACTTATTTTAAGTCCAAGGGGAAACAGATACCAGACCCAGGAAAAGCCAGTGTTTGAAGACTGGGGAAGACTGATGTACTGTGCTCAAGCAGAGAGACTGAATTCCTCCTTATTCAACTTTTTGTTTGGGCTGATTACACAAGGCTTACCCACAGTGGGAGCACAATGCCCTTTATTCAGTCTAATTCAAATGTTACTCTCATCTAGAAAAACCATCTTGGATATATCCAGAACAGTACTAGAGCACATGCCTGGGAAGCCTGTGGCTCAGTCCTGTGTAGTTGGTATCTTTTTGCCACTGATTTGTCTCTGCCACCCTTGGTTTTCAGTTGAATGAGCAATTTTCTTAAGCTGCTTTATTCCTTTATTAGTTTCCTAGATCTGCCATAAAGTACCCTAAACTGAATGTATAAACAACAGGAATTCATTTGTTCACACTTCCAGAAGTTAGAAGTTGTTGTGGTTTATGACAGATGGCTACCCCAAGTCTTATGCAATCATGGACAGGGCTAAGTCTAGCATTCATGATTGGTTCATTTTCTGGCCCTGGGATTGCTGGTGTGAGTACTACCCCTCCCAGGGGTGGAGCCAGCATACAATGTAATGGCAGGAAAAAGGCATGTCTTTCTCTCTTTTGCTGTTCACATTTGCTATTGTGGTGGCCATGGGCTGCTGCTCCTCAGTCAAGGCATTTTGCCTTGGAGCCAACTGAGTATAGACTAAAATCTCCAACCTGTAAGAAATAAAAACCTTCCCTCCCCTAACTTTGGGCATCAGGTATTTTGTCTCAACAATGAGAGAGAAAACTAAGAAAGAATTTGGTACTGGGAGTATGGCCATTGCTGAGACTACACATGACCATGTGGTTCAAGAAATGTCTTGTGGGAAGAGTTAGGAAGGTTTGGAGATGTCTCCTGAAAGAGTGCTTAGGCACAGCTTAGGCTGTTCTGTTGGGTGAGATTCTGGTCAGAGCTCAGAAGACTAAAAGGCTGACAGAAAGCCTGCTGGTAAAGACCAGGCTCAAGGGGTTTATGCTGGGAAGAAGGACTGCATTGGTTGTTGGACTCCACACAGTGTGTGTTATGGCTTGGCAGAAAGTTTGTCTTCATTTCGTTTATGTCCAGAGACTTTGCCTGAGACCGAGATTAAGGGCAATGGACTGATTAATCTGGCGAAAGAAATTTCAAGGCAGTCAAATGTTTTGGTGGTGGCATGGCTATTGTTGGGGGATTTCAACAAGATTTACATTGAAAATCAAGAACAAGAGCCCAGCAGGGTGATTTAAAACATTGTGAGTTTGGCTAGAAAACTATGGACTGTAAAGATAGAGCTGAACTCTCAATTGCTGAAAAAAAAAACCCAGAAATAAAAATGATGGCCTGGGGGCATCCTGGGAAGCAGTAGGTCTCCACCCTTTGTAACCTCAAAACTGAAAAAGTGAAAGACTTGGCTCAGAGGAGAAAGCCACAGAGCGCCATGTTCCAGAGTGGTGACAGAGGACACAGAAGGTTCCAAAATGGCAGTGGCTGCACCAGATTCCAGAATGATGATGGCATAGAGAAGCTGTTCCTCAAAATCAGGTTCAGAGAGCTCAGTGATCCAGGCACTCAACTCCTACAGCCAAGAGAGGAAAGCCTGGCTACTGCTCCAACTTGTAGCAGACCTCAGAAGCATCCATTTGGCACTGGTTTTAGGAGAATGGAGAATGCATGAGCTCTGAAGTTAAGGAAGATTCTACCCAATTTCAGAAGACCTGGAGGGCCAGGTATTGTGCCCCTGAGAGGACGATATGTAAAGCTGTGAGTTAAAAGCCAAAGGTGCAGTGAGACCTCAGTGGGACCAGGAACATAGATCATCCAACGAAAGCTTCAAAGATTGAGCAGAAGGGGCTTAAGAGAGAAGCTGTGGGAGCTAAAATCCCTGGAAGTGCCATGCAGGTGGAGTCACCCAAGCCTTTTGGAGCTTGCAACCGGGTTGTTTCAGATGCTGAGGGCAAAACTTCAGGACTTAATGTTTGCTCTGCTGGATTTTTTTACTTGCTTTGGTTCCAATGTTTTGTATTCCCCTGATTGTAACTTTTGGAATGGTAATGTTTATCTTGTGTGGTGGTTGTGTGGTATGTTGGAAGTGTTTAACTTGGTTTTCATTTGTACAGGACCTTGCAGCTAAGAGTTTGTCTTCTATGTTGGAGAAGATTTGGGACTTAGATTTTTCAACAGTACTGAAACTGTTAAGACTTTGGCAACTCTTGGAGATGGACTAAATGTCTTTTGTATAAATGTCTTTTGCATGAGTCTTTGGCAGGGGCAGGGGTGAAATGCTATGTTTTATGTTCAGCTGTCCCCTCCCCCCAAGCCTCATGCACTCATAGAAGTGGCCAAATCTAGTATTTGTGATTGGTTCATTGTCTAGAGCTTGCATTGGTGGTATGAGTGCTACCCCTGCCCAGAGGTGGAGCCAGCATACAGTGTAATGAGAGGAAGAAGGTGTGTTTTTCTCTCTTTTTGCCTGGTTCACACTTTGCTGCAGGGGTAGCTGTAAACTGCTTCCTCTCAGCCATGTCATTTTGCCTTGGAGCCAACTAAATATGGACTACAACCTCCAACCTGCAAGAAATAAACCTTCCCTTCCCCAACTTTGGGCATCAGGTGTTTTGTTTCAACAATGAGAGAAAAAAGTAACTAAGAAGTCCTAGATCAAGGTGTTGGCAGAGTTGGTTCCTTTTGAGAGTCCCATGACATTCTCTAGACTTCTCGTGATCTTCCACACTGGCTGGCTTATGGTTGCATCATCCCCATCTCTGCCTTCGTTTTCATGTGATGCTCTCCCTGCCTGTGGGTCGATGTCTAAATTCACACTTTTTGTAAGAACACCAGTCTTACTGAATTAGGCTCACCCCAATGGTCTTATTTTTCCCTCTCCCCCCTCAGTACTGGGGATTGAACTGAGGGCTTCTTGCATACTAGTTATGCACTCTGACACAGAGTCACATTTTCGGTGCCTCTCATTTTAATTAAGCAAGGATTTTTGTCTCAGACGTGTGGTCTTCTGAGTGGCTAGAACTTCATGTTTAAATGTTTTTCAGTAAAACAGAAAAAAAATGTCTAATAATGTCACATAATGAGGTATCAAGAGTTCAGATTTCAACATATATTATAGGGTGGGGGACACATAATCCCTAACACTTTCTAAAACTGAATAGTAGCTTCCTTATTTTAAAAAGATATAATAATAGTATTAACTTAGCCAAAATCATTTGTTTGGTTAATATTCTGATAAAAGCTATAAGTAGAATAACCATATAATTGATTGTTTCAATCGGAATACTTATGAGAATAGATTTTTTTTTTTGGTACCGGGGATCGAACTCAGGACCTTGCGCTTGCCAGGCAGGCGCTTAAGCCACTGAGCTAAATCCCCGGCCCGAGAATAGATTTATTTATTATAAAGAAAAATATATCTTAAGCAAACTGGTATGTATGGTCTGCCTTAGCTATACAGATGAAATGTAAGGTGCATTAACACTGAAAGCTTCCTTACTCTGTGTACCCAGGTCTTCTGTCTCAGATTCTGATAAGAACTGGTTGTCATCAATCATGCCCCACAAGGAGGATGATTAAAGCAGTTCACAGTTTTAGCAACAATGTTGTTCAGCCTTGCAGTGATAAGGCCTACATCAGATATCAGTCACTTTAAGGTCTCCCCTTGTCCCCAGGTTTTGTTCTTACAGCTATAGGTTTTTAACATTATCACAGTTATAATTAGATAATTGTGTTTCTTGTTGTTTAGTCTCTGATGTCCTCTCTAGACCATTAGGTTTATGAGGGCAGAGGTCATGTTTCTGCATCTCACTGTATCCTCAGCAGCTCTCACTAGTTCTTGCCTGTAAAATGTGCTACCAATTTTTGTTGAGTGAGTGAACATAAATTGTACTACCACATTTAGTAATAATTACTAAATGAATAAATGAAAGACATCCAAATACACTGAAGTGACCCTTGTTAGCTCAAGGTTTCCCATTGTTATTTTTAATCACCTTTAGAATAGTCAAATGTATATTCATGGTAGAGTTAAAATTAAAATGGCAATGATATCTTAGTATTCTCATAAAATTATTTTAACTTGCATATCCTTAAGAGGGCCATCAACACCCTCAGGCATCCCTGGACCATAGTTTGGAAACAAGTTGGAAGAGACCAAGGTACCCTTTTGAGCTTATAGAGCCAAGCCCTCAAAGTCTTGACACCCTGGAACTCTTCACACTGTAGACTCCATATGAATGATAAATACACCTTATGTTAGCTACTGTACTTCAATCTCTGTTTAAACAATCAAACCAACATGCTAATTCATACAATCCTTTGCCTGGCAGGGTTGTTTTTCATATAGTAAAGAACAAAGTGAGTTATTTCTTATATCAAGTCTTAATGAAAGATGGGGAAATCAACTACAGATTCAGGCCTTCGTTTTCAAGAAACGTGGGGAAAATGTAGAAGTTATGTTTGTTTCCTGGCTTGCAGATCAAAGTGCTCCCATTTTGCTTAGTCCAGCTACTTCATTTATTTGTGATGCCTGCTGGCCCCAGAGGGTAAATAAGCTACAGTGAAGCCAATGGGTGATTCTTGGCAGGAAATGGACCAAAACAATTCATCAGAAAGATCAATCTGATAGCCTCTGGGAAAGTGAACTAGAAAGGGGGGAGGTCCAGCAATAGAGAGTCCATGAGAATAAATGAGGCTCTAGATTAACTTGTAGACAAAAGAAATGGAGTGAATTTAAAAAAGTTAATGTCTCCCTTTCTGCTAGCTGCATAGGCAACAGCTACCAAGTGTGGTAACAAGTATATCCCAACTTTGCATAGACTCTCCTTTGTTACATTATATTCTCAGAATCCTGTCTGTTGATCTGAACCAATGGAACTATTAAGAGCTTTAAAAAGTTTTTCCCAAAGAGATAAAGGAATAAAGGAATATACCATCTTCCTTAGCCCAGGGCTCAGATACTCCTCAGTGCTGAAGGCATATGGAACAGAGAATGTGTGAGGCCACATTTCAGCACTCAGTAGGCAAGAGAGGAAAGACAATTGTTCCCTCTGGGCTGTATGCCTTAAATCCTACCTCAAAGTCTGATTCTCAGAACTAAGAAGGCAACAAGGTGATCATTGTCCTGGGTGACCCCTGTGTGGATCCAGGATACTTTTTTTTTGTTTTTTGGGGTTTTTCTTTTTTGGTTTGGTCTTTTCCTTCTTTCTTTCTTTCTTTCTTTCTTTCTTTCTTTCTTTCTTTCTTTCTGTACTTGGGATCAAACTCATGACCTTGCACTTGTCATGCAGGGGCTTATGCCACTGAGATAGATTCCCCAGTTCCAGGATACCTTGGATGTTTCTTGGAACTTATCCTTCCTGAATGTTGGAATGAAATATTAGAGAGAATACGTATGAATTGCTTACTTTTCTCTAGTTGCTAAGATAAAATACCTAATGTCCAAAATTAAGTAAGGAGAGGTTTATATAGCTTATCGTTTGTGTAGGTTTCAGTCCATACTCAGCTGGCTCCAAGGCAGGGTGGCACATGGCAAAGGGCAACAGTTCATGGTGGCAGAAAACAGCAGAAGAAGCAAGAGCAAAAGGGAGAGAGAGGAGAGAAGTCTCTTCCTTATAGAGTATGCAGGCTGCCCACTGTAAAGTGGGGGTAGCATTCACACCCATAATCCCAGTATTGGACCATGAATCAACCACAAACTTTAGATGCCTGTCTCCATGACTACATGAGGTTTTGGGGTGCACCTAGACACAGCCATAACAATGAACCTAACAATAATAAAGATAATATTAGTTGATATAGTTTACATCTAAAATAACTCCCAAAAGTCTCAAGTGTGTGGAAACTCACTGGGTCATGGGAACACTAAGCTCATTGGTGGTGGGTTCAACCTGCTGAGCTCATAGCTGAATGTGCTGTTAGGAGGTGGCGTCTGAAGAAGTTGGTCACTTGGGGGTATGATCTAGAAGGCTCTTCCCTCCTCTCTCTGCTTCCTGACTGCCATGGAATGAGTAGCTTTCCTCTACCATGCCTTTCTAACATGTGTTTCTGCCTTGGAACCAGCCAATTTTGAATTAAACCCACTGGAAACTGTAAGCCAAATGAACTTTTCCTCTTTTAAATTGTAACTACTGGGTACTTGGTCCCAGTGGGGGGAAAGTGACCAATACAGTAGTTAATATGTATGCGTACATTGTATGTTATGTAAGTATTTGAGTATTTATATGTACTTTTCTATTTAATTCTCATAACAAACACTTAAGACAGGTACTGATATTATCTCTGTATTTCAGATGAAGGAATATACACACAGATATGGTGAATCAATTGCCAATGTCCCATAGCTAGTAATAGAAGGAAATGGGATTTAAACTAGGTCATCTGTCTCCAGAAGCCTGTAGTCTTAACCATGACATTCCACCATCTCAAATGAAGTGTCAGGTGACAAGCCAGTGCTGCAGAAGATTGTGAGCAAAGGATGAGGTAGGAAGGGATTGATTTTACATACCTATCCATAGCACCTGATACCCAAGCAAAGAGAATTGGAGAACAATCAATCTGATTCTCTGTGTGTGCCTTTCACCGCATGCCCAAATCCATCAGGATCTCCTGGGTTGGAGACAGAATGGAATTGAGCACAAGTCTCCAGCAATGTTCCTGGAGAGCTACACTATAGGTCTGTAATCCAGTCTGCAGCTTTTATTCATAACCTGCTAAACAACCAGGAGAAGCATGCCTGGCTCTAGGTTGCTACTGGGCTTCTGACTATACATCATTTAGGGGGAAAAAAATCTGTCACCAGGACTGATATTTCAGTGCATGCATGGTCTTACCTGCGTGCTATAAAGAATCAGCAAAGTTTTCTACTCTCTTCCCATCAGGTCCTAGAATCTCCAGGGTTTATTGATAGGTGGGGAAGTTTTGGCACAGTTGACCAAAGGTCATCCCTATAATTTTCTTCCAGAATGATTGTGAGTTACATTTGCTGGCCCACATTTATGCCCTTTGCTACAGGTCAATTTCTATTTATTTAAACAATACCTACTTAAATCTTACAAATTCTGTGATGTTTTTCTCTTTCCATGGGCAGAATCCCCTTCAGTGGACTTTGATGGCACCTTGGCCATCATTTTTATACTTGCCGAATGACATTAAAATGAAGATAATTGTACTTGTTCTTCCACAAGATTGTGAACTTCTGAGAAGGCCTGTGCCTCTTCTGTGTTGGCGTCCAGCACCAGCACAGTAGCCTGACACTTAGAAGGTCCTATGATTGGTGATGACGAAAACAAAAGCAGAAAGTGAGAGGCAGATGGTTGTACTAATAGCTTTTATGATATGATTTACAATGTCCTAGAAATAACCCTCTTGTTCCCCCAAGTCTCCTTCCAAGCCCTATTCCTTATACCATATTCTACTATAATCAAGGAGTTGTGAAAATGAAAATAGCACCAAGAAAATGACCATTCACTAGTGCTTCTCTATTAGTATAGGATTAAATAATTTTAAAAATGAGTTTCAGGGAAGAAAGGGACTAGGAAAGAGTGGAACTTGAGGCACCCATAGTGGGAGAACCTAGGCAAAAGGGAAAAAAACCACACTTATTGTGTAGACAACTAAAAGAGGAAAGGGTAAGGGAAAGAGATAGAAGAATGAAAGACAAATTTCCTTATATCATAACTGTCTTAAACCAGTACAGAAGGAAAACATATGTTTATTCTGCATATCCCATTGATGCACTTTTGTAGTTCTTACTTTAGTCTCAGATTTACATGTAGAAGACATCGGAGGTATATCAAGCAGTCCAGTTCTCCTGGAATTGTGAGACCCAATGAACCAAACTGTTGCAGTATATAATTCAGTGCTTTCAAGGCCAAAGCAAATGCTGCTCATTTAGTCCTCTTTTATTCTGAATAAATTAACTAATCAATCCATTGGATGAGCCCACATTTTCTTTTCACAGCCAAGTCTCACATAACATTATAATGATTCTCCAGTCCCCATTGGTAGTTATGTCTGGAATTTGTTGTGCTCTGTGATTTGGTGGCTTACAGAGCACTTCCAGAGACCTCTGTGACTGCATCAGGCCTGGGGAAAAAAAATACACTGAACTGCTGTGAACTGTGGGTATGAGTCTGAGGTCTGGAGGGACTCTAGTCACCCCTTTCTCTGACCACCACCATCCCCTCACTCCCATTCGCCTCTCTCCTCCCTGGATGCCTACCCTCAGGGTCACTTATTTTTCCAGAGCCACCTGCTCCTCGCCTTTGAGTTCCCAGGTGCCAGCTCTCTGAGATTTGACCTTGAGAACTGCCAACTCAGAGCTGAGATGATTTTTCCCATCTGCAGCAAAAGCCATTTCAAAAAGCAGTGAGAGAGAGTGAGAGAGTGAGAGAGAGCGAGAGAGAAAGCAAAAGAGAGTGAGAGAGAACGAGAGAGAAAGCAAAAGAGAGAGAGAGCAAGAGAGAAAGCAAAAGAGAGCGAGAGAGAGCGAGAGAGCAAGAGAAAGTGAGAGAGAGAGAGAGAGAGAGAGAGAAGAGAGCAGCGCAAGCGCTGGGTTTCTCATATTTTCCTTGCTGGATGTGTTTGAGGCTGCAAAAACCAATTACTGAAGCTCAGCTGTAAGAAATCAAATGTATTTAGTCACCGGTAAAGTTCAGGAACACAGTATTAGCTACAGAATGTATGTGGTGGCATCTTTTACAAATGAATGCATATCCTACATCCTGCTTCTTTTACAAATAAGCCATCTCCAGGGCAATATTGATGGCCAAAACAGAAACAAGTCTAATAGGCAGGTGGCCTCAAAGCTGCTCAGAATAACAAGCTATGGCACATAGCACTTTATCTTCATCAAGTTCTTCTCTTTGCTTGTTTAAAGGATCTGAAGCCCTCATATTCTCTTGGGATCACATAGGCTTGGAGGCCTGCTGGGTAAACTTTTTCCTATTCACTTCCTGGGTCAATAATTGAAACTCTTGCACCATGAGAAACTGCTACACAGGGAAAACCCAGAAAGCAGATGAAGGCACACATGATTGGCTATCAGGATCATTCCTGAAAACAAATATATGCTCTGCTCCAATCAGCCAACAGCTTTTGGGAAACACAGACCCAATCTACCAGGTTTAGTTGGCTTGTTCACACTATGTGAAACTTTTTGTTTAAATGATTTTTAAAATTGTTATGGAGAGGGCAAGTTACTTTTGATGATTTGTGATTCCATACACAAACAAGTCAAACCTGAAAGACCACCCTGATCAAATGTCATTCTAGTTGAACATAGATCCGAAACGACCTTGAAGGAGACTTAAAAAGTTTGCTTTTCCAGGCTGTAGGTTGATTGTTCAAACTGATTAGTCATCTGAGTTCTTAAACAACTCATCTGCTCTTTCTTCCCACTCTCATATTTCCTCCTCTTCTGGTACCTTCAGCTTCTCCTGCCATGACATCTTCCCAAATGCCTACAGATAAGCATACACCTCTGCTTGGGATGATTTCCCAAATCATCTTGCTAGTTTTGCTATTTTTTTCCTACCAAGATCCTCAGCCAAATGCCAACCAGCATCCATTTCCAGTAAGTATAATACTATAACCAAAAAACGTGTTTGAGTCCTACTCTGAGCCTACACTGTATTAAACAATTCACACACACTGGCTTTTAGTCTTGCAAACCTTTGTGAGGTAGGTACTGAGTTAAATACTTGAAAATTTGGGATTCAGAGGTATAGAGAATTAAGCAGCTTGCTTAGATTGCACAGCAAGCTGTGGCAGACATAAGACTGAAACCCAAGAAATCTGATCTCAAGCCCACAGCTCACCCCATGCTTTTCTCTTCTGTTCTGCAACTAGCACCTTATCATTCTGAATCTACATGTGACAAGCACACTGATGTCTCCAGAGCTGAGTTCGTAGGCATCTATTTTCCATTTTCACCCACCTTTCTGCAATATCTAATGCACAGAGTGGATCCTCTGTCCCTACCTTCCTTCTGACCCTTTCCTTGCTTTTGGCTCCCTGAGTACTGCTACACCAGCTCCTGTTCACTCTCTTTAACTTTCTTCCTATTTTCACCAGCTCCATTTCATTTTCTTAAGATAAAAGGGCATTGCCCAAGCATTAATCTATTAAAACTTTGTCACTCAGTACAATGTCTCCCACTTTACCTTATGCCTTCAATTGTGGCAGCTAGATTTTTGGGACGATGGTAGAATGGTGAAGAGCAGAGAAATACCTTCTGATTTGAAATCCAGATGCTGTAATATAGCAATACAAGGACAAGAAGGAAAGGAGAAGTGAGTTCTTAGATGCAAAAAAGATCTACAGTGAGAATTAGAGCTTATGGGGAGAGTGAAGAGGAGGACCATAGTGCTGAGGGGGGAGGTGGCAAGCAGCACTTTCTCCATGAGCCCCTGCTCCAGGAATGGGAGAGGCAGCTGGAACTTGCACACTGACCACTGGTGACCCCAGATGCTTTCATAGAGAAACACACTAGTGGAACTGAGCAGTGGACACTGTGAAGTGGACTACAGTAGCTGGTGAGTTATTCAGGTTCAAAAGTCCCCCAGGAGAGGGTGATTGGCCAGTAGCCATTTTGGAAAGGGGCCACTCTAAGTCATAACTCAGAGCACCTGCAGGGTTGTTTCTACTTAGTGGCTATGAATGTCAGAGTTGGGCACAGTGGAATTCAAGCTGGCAGGAGGGCAGGGAGCTGAGTTCAAACTCAGCTCAGTTTCAGCCTCAGAGCTGGAAGCTAGAAATAGCGTGAACTTCAGTGAAATTAAAGGCCCATTGGGGTTTGCTGGGATAATACACCACCAGCATAATTCTCTTTCTGGCTTGCCGGGGTCAATCAGCATGGATCTGGGCTCTGTCTGCCCTCACTGTCAACAAGTGACAGCAGAGACATGCCCTGAAGTGGACATTTTTCCAGTTCTTTTTTTCATGTTTTTACAAAAATTCTCCCCTTATTTTAGTCTCTGACCACTTCTAGCTTCCTATTGGTGCCCCTATTAACTAATGCTTGGCCTATAGCTTAAGCCTGTCTCTGACCTTTCTGTCTGTCTTACTGACCCCAATCCATGTGGCTGGCTTCCAAAATGTCTAAAACATTGTTTTCATCATGCTATTACACTGCCCATGAATCTACAGCAGCTTCCTATGAGAAAAACCCAAACTCATTACCATGGCATTTAATGCTCTCTCTAATCTGACCACAACTTGAAATCATTACATTTCATTACATTATCATTACAGCTTGAAATCCTCTACTCCGGGTGGGCTCTTTTTTTTTTTTTTTTTTTTTTTTTTGGTGCTGGGTATCGAACTCACGACTTCGCGTCTGCCAAGCAGGGGCTTACGCAGCTCAGCTAAACCCCCGGCCCTCCAGGTGGGCTCTTGCTCATATCCAAACATTTTTTTCTCACTCCTGCATCCACATCATTGTTCTCCCTCCCTGGAAGAAGCTCCAACTGCTTTCCACAGACTTTTTACCTTACAGGCTCTGGCTCCAGTTCTTATTTATCAATCAATATGTCATGACCACATCTCCCGGAAATGATCTTCCTCTGAACTCTATAGTAACAATTGTCAATTTAGCACTTAGCATTTCTTTGCTATATTTGCATGTGATATAAGTCTTTCTCTATTTTTTTTTAAACATAAGCAGTTGTAGTCTGGGCATTATTTAGGTACTTTAAAGTCACCTTATTAACAGTAATCTTGGCAAGTCAGTATTTTATTTGTTTTTTACTGCTTTGTGAGCAAATAGTCCAAGTTTATATCTCCCTGTATATTCTGATACCCAGGAAAGCTCTTCAACATACTTAGCACACACTAAGTATGTGTTCAAAATGCTGCTGACTAAAAGATGTGCTGCCAAAAAGTCAAAATCTCCAATCATAAGAAGCCATAAATGAAATTAGAAGACAGAGTACAAAAGGGAAATCTCGCTCTATTGAAAAGGACAATAGCTAACATCAGTAATATAGGCAGAAATTGAAAGAATCTTATTTCAAATTTGTTTTTATTAGTCATTCATTTATATAATCCCCTTCCCAAAGGTCAAAAGAACATTGCCTCGAGTTGGGTAACAGAATCTTGGAGACTTTCATGTGGGAAATTCCTTGAGCTGAGCCTTTACACGAGCGTGGGCAGAAGGAAAAGCACAACTGTGATGCATTTAAAAAAGAAGGCCTCAGTTGGTAAGAGGATCTTGACCCTTGAGGAGTGCTGGGGCTGAGATGCCCCTTCCCATATGTCCTGCTTAAGGGTGGGGATTTTGTTCTCATGAACTCTTCAGATCCTTGTGTCTTCTAAAAATAGATTTATGATGATCTCTTTTTTTTGAGAACTTACACTCTTTTTCCTGCTTTTTCATGATTATTCTGACTTTCCCTTTATTCTTGCTATTCTGATATTTATGTGGTCAAATTTATCAGTCTTTTTAAAACTTTTGATTTGATTTGTTTTGTTTTTTGGCCAGATCAAACTCAGGACTTCAAGCATGCTAGGCAAGTGTTATATCACTGAGCCTTAACTCTAGGCCATCGTTTTTGAATTTTATTTTATAATTAGAAAGGCCTACACTCTAGGCACTTGGAAGTTATTTTTCTAAAAATCTTTATGGTTTCTTTTAGTGAATTTAGAGCTGCTGATGTCTTCTCCTCCTCTTTTTCCTTTCCCCTTCCCACTTGTCTGCATCCTTCGCTACCTCTTGCTTCTCTTTTCCTTTTCCCTCCTGATGATAGATGCCCCTGGTAATGGAAGAAATCTCTTTGCATGTTACTCTGTTCTTGGATTTTTGTTGCTTTGATCAGACTGTCAACATACACCATGATAATTTTTTAAGTATTGCTGTTTTTGTCTTTATGTGTTTGCTAGAATTAGTCAACCCTCACTATTCTTTTACAGTTTTGTTTCCACTCAGATTTTTTCTTGATATTCTTAATTATTCATTTTCATTTTAACTTCATAAAAAATGATTTATTCTCTGTTTTATTCTCCTCCAAATTATATTAAGATCACATTAACTAAATTAAGTATAGGACTTTATTTATGATATAGAATCCTTTATCAATGAGCTAGCTATATTAGTACAAAACTTTGTTTCACTTAAAGATAACTTTATAGTTCTAGGGAGAAGTCCAAAGATGGCAGACTGGTAGGTAGGAGAAGAGGGACCCTTTCTGAGAGAGACAGCTCAAATGCCAGGATAAAACACCCTGAAGAGACCCAAATAGAGAGAGATGGACTCTCGAAACCCACGAAGAAACTAAAGTGCAAAAAACTGCTCGAATATGAGGTCCTGGGGCTACCATTTGAGAAGCTAAAGATCAGTGAGCACAGTGCCCTCCTTGAGCCGCCTGAATCCCTGCCGGAGACCTGACCAAACAATCCACACTGAAGCGACTGGCTTGAGCTGCCGGAGCACGGAGCTGAACAGCCCTGCGTGTGGCTCGCCCGGACCGGCCCTGCACGCAACCCACCCAGAGGCACCATGAATTCACACTGCAGCTGTGCTGAAGTTGGAGGTTGGGGAGCCCAGTAGTTTTCGGGGACCAGCATCAACATGTGGTGAGTGATGGGAATACGACCCTCCCACAGGAAAGGGGAAACCAACTGGACAACATGTTGGATTTGGGCAGGACAGCCCTAACTCCATAAGGAAGTGGCTTCAGTTGGTTGCTCCCCTCACTGAGTGGATTGGTGGAATCTGCTTGGACTAGGCCGCAACCCTGGCTGGGACCCAGTGAGTCGCTACAAATTAATTCCCTGAGATCGGCACACACTGACGCAGTGAAGGCCTGCAAAGGTTGACTGGCCCGGAGGGGAGGAGCCAGCACACACTGCCTGTGCGTGAACTTTAATCTTTGATAGCCTATTGAAGAGGGCAAAAGCTCCTAGCCTGCGCCCTCTAGAGGAGCCTTAACCAACAAGAAAAGGGTCTGGGAATTACACTGTACACTTGTATGGAAGGAAACAAAAACATGACAAAAGGGAGAAATAAGAAAAAACCCTCAGCCCCCAACCCTGAGAACATTGATCCAGGAGAGGTAAACACAAAAGAGATTGAGGGCAGCAAAAATGCAACATCAAACACAGCATTGGTGGACATAAAGAGCTATCTTCAGGACCTCGTAAGCGGGACCAAAAGTGAAATATTAATTCAAATTAAACAAGAGATAAGTAGATTAATAAAAGAAAGGCTGGGAACCTCTCAAGAAGACACAGACAGAAGAATGGAGGAACACAAAAGGAGAGAAAAATTTAATGAAGAATACAGAAAAAACCTAGAATTCATGAAGCAGATTCAAAGAGATTATCAGGAAACTAAAGACTCCATAGCAAGCTGGAAAAACTGCTTGAAAGAAACCAAAGATAGACTATCAAAAATTGAACACAGGCTTGCAATGTGTGATCATGAAAGGGAAGATCTCTTAAAAATAACAAGGGAGCAGGCAGTAACATTTGGAAGGCTAGAAGATGACAAGAGGATCTATAACTTAAGAATAAAGCATTTAAATGAAGAAGCAGGAGTCAAAACAGACGAATTGCAAAGGCTATTCACAGAAATCATTAAGGAAAATTTCCCAAGCATAGAAAAAGGAAATGATATGCAGATGTATGAAGCATACAGAACTCCAGCCACTTACAACCAAAACAGAGCTACACCTAGACACATAATAATCAAGATCCCAGAAATTCAAT
>PVJX010023608.1:0-29048 GCA_004027295.1 Dolichotis patagonum | reverse complement strand
TAGCGACTCACTGGGTCCCCACCAGGGGCTCGGCCTAGTCCAAGCAGATTCTACCAATCCCCTCGGCAAGGGGAGCGACCAGCTGAAGCCACTTCCTTATGGAGTTAGGGCTGTCCTGCCCCAATCCAACATGTCGTCCAGTCGGTTTCCCCTTTCCCGTGGGAGGGTCTTATTCCCATCACTCACTGAATGTTGATGCCATCCCCGAGAACTGCAGGACTCCCAGACCTCTGACTTCAGCTCGGCTGCGGTGGGAATTCACAGTGCCTCTGGGTGGGTCGATTGCAGGGCCGGTCTGTGCGAGCTGCATGCAGGGCTGTTCAGCTCTGCGCCCCGGCGGCTCAAGCCAGTCACTTCGGTGCAGATCGCTTGTTCAGGTTGGGCAGGAATTCAGGCGGCTCGAGGAGGGCGCTGTGCTCGCTGATCTTAGCTTCTCTAATGGTAGTCCCAGGACCTCATATTCGAGTGGTTTTTTGCACTTTAGTTTTTTCCTGGGTTGTGAGAGTCCATCTCTATCTGTTAGGGTCTTTCCAGGGTGTTTTATTCTGGCATTTGAGCTGTCTCTCTCAGAGAAGGTCTCTCTCCTGCTACCTACCAGTCCGCCATCTTGTCTTCAGAACTCCAAAAAGAGACATATTAACCAGTAAAATAATTGAGGCTGCAGAAACTTTATGTACCTACATTTGTCTTGACTTTTGACAAAGGGGTCAGAAGCATGCTGTAAAAAAAAAAAAAAAGAATCCTCTTTAACAATGGTGAAGCTCTTTAACAAATGGTGCCAGAAAAACTGGTTATCCTTTTACAGAAGCTTGGGTCTAGACTGACCTGTATGTGTCACCTTGTACTAACACAAAATCAAAATGTATTTTTAAATACCTAGATATAAAAGTCAACACTTGCTAGGTAACACTCTTGACAACTAGGCATAGGTAAATACTTTCTAGACAGAACCCCAATTGCACAAGAAATATCAAGAATCAACAAATGGGATTATAGCTAATTAAATGCTTCTGCATAGAGAAGGAACAGTCAACACAGTGAAGAGACAACCTATAGGATGGAAAACTTTTTTGTCAGCTACTCCTCAAACAGAACAGTGATACAACAGTTTGATAGAACAGTGGTGTCAAACATATGGCATGTATGTTATTATGTTTTTCTTTTAAGACAAAAGATGTTACTGTGGGGTTGTTTTTCTAAACTAAAACATTAGTATATGGTTAGTGCTGATACTTTGTGATTAAAAAATGGCTTTTGGATTGCACTTTGGCACTCAGTCTATAAAAGTTTCACCATCACTGATCTAGAATACATAAAGAACTCAAAAAAACTAGACCCTCCAAAATAAAAGATGCAGTCAAAAAATGGGCAATCGAATATACACTTCTCAAAAGTAATACAGACTGGCCCTTAAGCAAGGCCAGCAGATTGCTTGTAGCTGCTGGTTTCAAACAGGAGCCTAAAGAGAATTCTTTCTGTGGTCTGTTGGCCATCTCAGAACTTTGGAAGGAATGGTCAATTCATCAGAAAGAAATAGCAGGTGAGTATAGCGGACTTCGGGGGGCATGCAGGGGAGAGATCCTGGTGCCTCGGGACCTGTATGGTGTGGTTGACTCGGGGTGCCAGGAGAACAAGGAACTCCTCCCCTCTCTGGCGGGCTGCTGTGATCCTGCCAGCCTGAGGGCTGAGAATCAGACATGTTGTCCGGTCCCCCACCCTGTGTCCCTCTTCCCCCTCCCCCCTGCTTAGCAAGTGGGAATCAGTGAACTACACATCTTGTGAAAAGATTGGCTATGTTATTTAGTATAAGCTCCCCATATACAAAGATAAGGACAACCATTTGGAAGAAAACAAGAGACAATATGACAGATAGTGAAGATCTCTGGTTGTCTAGCTTTGAAATTTATGCTTTCTTATGTCCCGTTCTGTTCTGTTTTGTTGTGTTTAATTTTACCCCCTTTTAAAATAAAATTTTAAAAAAAGTAATACAGATAGTCACTAAGTACATGGAAAAGTGTTCAGCCTCTTTGGCCATTAGAGAAATGCAAATTAAAACAATGCTGAGATTCCGTCTTACTCCAGAAAGAATAACTGTTATGTAGAACTCAAAAAGCACCAAATGTTGCAAAAAGCAGCAAAGTTGTAGGGGTAAGGAATCCACCTACATTGCTGGTGAAAATGTAAGTTAGTACAACCATTTTGGAAGTCTCCATGGGAGTTTCTCAAAAAAAATAAACAGTGGCACACACCTGTAATCTCAGCACTTGGGAAGCTGAGGCAGGAGGATTGCTGTAAATTCAAGGCCAACCTGGGCTGCAGAGTGAGTTCAAGGCCAGCCTGAACTGCATTGAGACCTTGTCTCAAAAAGACAGTAACAAACCCATAAAAATAGAAATTGCATTTGACCCAACTATGCCTCTTCTAGGTATTTTCCCAGAAGAATTAAAGACATCGTATTACAGTGATTCATACATTCCCATATTTATAACAGAACATTTCATAATAGCTAAATTTTGGAAACACTGTATTAACAGTTGAATGAATTAAAAAAATTATATATCATGGGGTATTACTATATATTCCTTTGTAGTACACAGTTGTGCTATGGAGTATTACTCATAAAGAATGATAAATTGGAGTCATTTGTAAGAAGATGAGTGCATTCTAAGGCCATAACGTTAAGTGGGACACAAAATCTTAAATACAGCAGGCTTTCTCTTATAGGAGAAAGCCAAAGTATAGTTTATAATGGTATAATAGTATATGGATGGTAGGAAACAGGGAAGTAGACTTTAGTAGAGAAAGGAAGGGGATCTGGAGATAGAAAAGGAAGGGATTGGGAGAAGTGGAAATAAAAATGATTAGGATGCTGTGTTTATATGTCCCAGTTCATAATGAATATTGTCATTGTGTATTGCAGACATATACCAATAAAAAAAGAAAATGTGATATCTGTATACAGTGGAATACCCTGGCTCTACAAGGATAGATTTGAATCATTTTAGGAAAATGAATGGATCTTGGGACCATAATGCTACATGAAATAAGTCTGACATAGAAGATTAACTAACTAGCACATGGTTTCTTTTACAAGATGAGACATTTTGGAGATAGGAGAAGATCGGGGGTTGTGAGGAGAATGAAAGTGGGGGAAGGAGGAAAAATTATCAAGATGCACTATGTGTATGTACCAATTTCCCAAAATAAATTTAATTATTATATATCACAAACATAAACAGATGAAAGTTAAAAGTTAGTATTAGTGACTGTTTTAATAGAAAGCTATAAAAAATAAATGTTTTCATCTGTGCACTGTAGTGAGTGTAGGATGTGGTCTGCTTCTAGCCCATTAGCAACATAAAGGACCAGGGCCACATGTCAGTACCACCAGAATCCCACATGGCAGCAAACCAGCGATGCTCCTGATGGGTGGGGTTTGGTGGGTGCTACTGCGATGAAGACTGTTTCTGTCACTGAGTGTATCGAGTTCTGATGAAATGCTTATTTTGTAGGGAAGTGGAAAATCCACTTTAGCCAAAGCAGTCTGTAAAGAAGCCTATGACACACTGGATGCCCATGTGGAAATAGTTGACTGTAAAGCTTTGAAAGGTACGAGTATGGAAAACCTACAGAAAGTCCCTTTTTGGCAGACTGGAGCATCATTGATGCTATTAGTCTAATAAACACAAATGTCACCTAATCTTTAACTTTTCTGTGTGTCACTTAGTCCTTGAAAATCTTTAGAAGTTTTAAGACTTTGGCTTTCAGTGTCTTTGATAAAATTTCTAAAACTTCTCTAATGTGTGATAAGGACCTTTTTTTTCCTAGCCAAAACTTTGTATTACTGGCAGTGACCATTTACCCACTCTTGAGAGCATTGGTATTTAGAATGTGTGTGATGATTTTAAATCATCTCAGAGTTGCAGTTGCCTTGGGAGAGTGAGTGAGTAGCAGTGGATAGCAGTGAGCAGAGTTACCATTTACCATGTGACACCTGTGTACATTTTAAAGTATTTAACATTAGTATCTATTCAGTTAGAACAAGAGATTGAAAAGATCTTATTTCCAACAGTTTCTCCCTTAGCTACCACTATCAAATAGTCCAGACTACACATTATATCTCAATTTTTAATCTAGTGCATAATAAGAAACTAGGAAATAGTTTTTGGAATTCTATCACTTCATTTGCTATAAAGGAGGTTTTAGAAGCTCACTCTCGCTCTCTCTCTGAGTCCTACTTGGAAAAAATTTTAGTTTTGAGCTGAGTAACAGAGCATTTTTATATTAGCTTATGAATTTGCATGTTTTCTGTTCTTTAAAATTTAAACCTTTGTAACTCTAGCAAATTTGGCTTCAAAGTTTTATTCAGATATAGCAATTCTAGGATCTCTAGGTGGCTACATTCATAGTTGATTTTAATGAATCTTGACCTTTACTCCTGTTTATGTTTTCTGGCATCCTTTCTTATTTTGGTATCTTATTACAAGCCATCTGAAATACTTACAAAATGAGACTGGGTACATACAGAAATTATAGTAGCATATTCCTCTTCTTAGTTATAAAATTTGGCACTTTACTGAGTCTATTGAGGCTATAGTAGTTAAACTATGTCAGTGATTAATAAGTTTTTATGATTGGTAATAAGATATGTATTAAATACTTAATTCAATATGGAGCTCTTTGAGTACTTTTAGAAGGGTAGCCCTGTACTTCTCCCACACTGAAGTAACCATGAAGCCATGTTTTCTGTGTTAAGGAAAAAGGCCTGACCACATCCAGAGAGCCCTGGAGGCAGCGTTCTCAGAGGCGGTGTGGAGGCAGCCTTCTGTGGTTCTGTTTGATGACCTGGATCTCATTGCTGGACTGCCCACTGCTCCAGGGCAAGAGCATAGTCCGGAAACAGTGCAGAGCCAGCGTCTTGCACATGGTAACACGTCCTTCTCTGGCTGAAGGCCATCTTCTCTTGTTAGCATTTTCAGACCTCATGTTAGATCTGCTCTCCTCAGAGAACAGTAGCTGTACTCTGCCAGGTGTTGTTTTGAGGTCTCTGGTAGTAAGCAGAAGTTTCTGTATGAGCAAAATTGGCAGAGAATGAACTGTGTGATAAGGCCACAATCCCATGGTTAGACCTTAGCGGCCTGTTCACTCTTTACCTCTTAGAAGTTGTTTACAGATTTCTCTTGCTTTTGTTTATTTGATAGATACTTGTCAAATGCTTGTATATTGTCTTGGTCACTTTTCTCTCAATCCTGGGACAAAATATCCAACACCCAAAATGAAGAAAGAAAAGGTTGATTTTAGCTTACAGTTTGTGGAGGTTTCAGTCCATAATCAGCGGGCTCCAAGGCAGAGTGGGTTGTCACAGGGCAACACTTAAAGACCACAGAAGACAGCAAAGCAGCAAGAGCAAAAAAGGGGGAAGAGCAAGCCTCTTTTCCTCTCTTATACTCTGTACACCCCCCATACCTCAAACCCCCGCTTCTAGGGCTGGTATAGCACTCACGCAATCTCCTTGCCCTCCTCTTGCATAGGATGAGGATATTTATAAAGTAAGGACCCAGGCTCCCTGCTGAGTTAATTAAAGTTCTAAACTTCTCAAGTTGACACAGTGATCAATTATATATATATGTGTGTGTGTGTATGTGTATATACATATACACATACACACACATATATACACATACATATATACACACACACACACACACACACACATATATACACATACTCAAAGTCAAGGGAAAAGTAAATAGACAGTTTTAGTACCATTGGTAGTAACAGTGACACTTATGGCATACTAGGTGCCCTTTCTGGGGTGGAGGGGTTACCTTTTACTCTGTGTACCAAGAATCATCTGGTTTCAGGTCAGTAAATGGAACAGTGACAGCTTAAGTCGTTGGACCAAGGTGACCAACTAACAGTTGGTAGGGTGTACTGTACTTGAAGTGAACTTTTGGAACATATAAAATTGGCAGTGAGGAGTTACCAAGGAAGGCTTTTGAGGGGAGTTGATAACCGGGCTGAGTTTGGTGGAGGAATAGAAAGTAGCATAAAGCAGTGTCATGCCAATGAAGAAGGAAAAGAGGTATGGGAAGGGTGCAGGGGTACCAGAGATGACAGTATGTTGGGGAGCTGAGCTGTCTCATGGGTTTTGAGGGTTGAAATAGATACAAAATGTAACCAGAGAGGCTTGGGTTATTATTAAATAATGTTAATCTCACATTTTTAATTCTGTAACACATGTAAACTTGTATTAACTAGTCTTATACTGAATCATAAGCATTGGATCTATTAGTCTAGTGTTTGAAGAGTACTGTGAATTTCTAGATCGAGAGTCACATACTAATTCACATTACTGATGCTTGTTTCAGCTCCAGCCTTCTCATTCCAAACCTTTCAAGACATTGGGTAGAAAGAGATTACTTAGGAATTCATAGAAATACGAGCTGTGTTTTGCTTAATAAACAGAACACAGATCAGAAATATATGGTCCTTCTAGCATATTCATTTCACAGAATGCCTTTTTATTGTTCACTTCCTATAAGATCCAAGAGTCAGCCACCTCACTAGACATGATTCTGAGTACATAGTCTGAGTTTACAGGAGCTCTTATACCTACATTAAATGGAAAAGAGCTTGGTTCTCCATACATAAATGGATGAATTAATTCTTTAAAGGTAGAAAGGATCTGCCCCATCTTAAAACTTAATGTTAGGCTATCATTACTTTAATAAATATATAGAATTTAAATTTTGATGGTTCTTTATCCTGAACTTTTGCACTATCTTGCTTAATTCTAGCTGTGAGTGATATGATCAAGGACTTTATTTCCATGGGAAGTTTGGTTGCCCTGATTGCCACAAGCCAGTTTCAGCATTCTCTGCATCCTTTACTTGTTTCTGCTCAAGGAATTCACATATTTCAGTGTGTCCAACATATCCAGCCTCCTAATCAGGTAATGTACTACTTAGAGATTATTGCAATGTGACTCCCATTTGAAAAATTATTTTTATTTTATTAATGATTTATAGCTTTAAACTTAATGCTTCTACATGTGTTAACATTTAAAAGAAATATTTAGTGCATATTATGCTAGGTGCATGAATTACAGCCATCTGGAGTGCTCTGTATTTTCTAAGAAAATGGCATTTCTCAAAACAATATTTCTTCTGGATGAGAAAAAGAAACAGTCAGAAATGTGGATAGATGTCTTTTGAAGGTATGGCCTGTAGACACCCAGGCTCATGAGGATTTATGGCAGTGAGCTGATAGAAATGTTATGACACTGGCAAGCATATTTTAAAATCTTGCTTACAATTTTGACCTGTAGTCTACCCTGAATATTTAGAATTTTCCCTGTTATTGAAGAGTAAAAGTATTTTATCTGTTATGAAGTGTAACAGAATGGCAGTGCTATTGGACATTAACTATGTCTTTATTTTTTTTTATTTTATTTTAAAAGGGAGTAAAATTAAACACAACAAAACAGAACAGAATGGGACATAAGAAAGCATAAATTTCAAAGCAAGATAACCAGAGATCTTCATTATCTGTCATATTGTCGACTATGTCTTTAGAATTGTATTTTTCTAAATACAATTCTCTAAATACAAAACTCCTTCTTGAGAAAGAAACTGAAATCAATGTGACATAAAGTGTACAGGTTAAGTAGTTTTAACATATACATATATATCAGAAAACCATAGTTAAAGTAAGAAACATTTCCTTCCATCCCACAAGTTTCCTAGTGCCTTTTTCAGTCCATCCCTTCTTGATGTTATCCCCAGACAACCACTCTCTTTGTCACTATAAATTATGTTAGCCTGGCATTTCTTGCATTATATGTAGTCGTGCACCCCATGATAATACTTAAGTCAACAAAGGACCTCATACATGATGGTTCCAGTACAACTACAATGGAGCAGAATGCTACCTGTACCCTGGAGACTTCACAGCTGTCACCTTCATATCCCAGCACAGCACATCACCCATGTGTCTGTGGTGGTACTAGTGTAAGCAGACTGATGCTTCCAGTCATATCAAAGGGCACATGCCTCTAATCCGTACTGTTTGAGAAGCAGAGGCAGTAAGATTGTAAGTTTGAGGTCTGCTTAGGCAATTTAGTGAGACCCTGTCCCAGAAAGGAGATCTGGAGATATAACTGGAGATAGAACACTCCTGGGTCTGATTCCTAGTAACCTCCCCCCCCAAAATAAAAACTATACATGCAATTATGTATGTAACATAATACCTGAAAATGATAATAAATGACTATACTGTTCTTTTTAGCATTGTTTTAGAGTATACCTCTCCTACTTGTTAAAAAAAAAGTGTACCATAAACCAGCATGCCTCCTACGTTCTGTGTCTGCCATGTTTCTTGACTGTATCATTTTCTTATCTTGATTTAATGTCATGTTATTTTGTTCATTGTGACCCATACATGTACAGAATTCATTGCTAATGTTGCCAGACAGAGGCCATAGCAAGTGATTGGCCTGGAATCAAAATTTAAAGTGATGCAGGAGGGCCTGGGATTTGGCTCAGTGGCGCATCACCTGTCTGGCAAGCGTGAGATCCTGAATTTGATTCCTGCTAAATGTGGTAAACCTCCCCCCTCAAAAAAAAGTGACTCAAGACTACCAAGGAGGAAAGTCACATGATGAGTTGTTAAAGGATCTGCTTCATTGAAGAGCCACAGGACTAGCAAACATCTGAGGAGGCCCTGTATCAGATCTGTAGAAACTTAGTGAGCTGGATTATGGTCCAGACACAGAAGTATGTCCCACCAAGCACCATTACTTGGCCAGAGCAAAGAGTTTATTTGTGATATTGAAAGAAAAGGCAGGACTTCACCATGCTTTTGAATCTACTGTTAGCTCTGGTTTAAACAGTTCAGGAGTTTTCATTATTTATTTCATAATGTGAGACTGAGGGCTGAGGCTCTGCATGCTGATTTGAAGGCAGCTGAACATGTGGAAACTGCACAAGCTGAACTGAAAGAGAAAATACTGCCAGAATGCATCTGTTGGGAGCAGTCTGGTCGCATTGATGTGGGGTAGCAGTGGACCACACTTGAGTAGCCAGAAGACTAGCCAGGTGCTCATCTGTAATATAAGGATGACTTACGGTATGCCATATGATGAGATTGCCTAAAGAGGCATTCCTCAGAACATGCCCCCATTGTTAAGCAAAACATAACTATTAAAATGTACAATTGAATGCAATTAATAGTTTGAGTTTTTTGCTTTTATTTTAGGAACAAAGATATGAAATTTTATGTCATATAATAAAAAATAAACTGGATTGTGATATAAGCAAGTTCACTGATCTTGACCTGCAGCATGTAGCCAAAGACACAGAAGGATTTGTGGCCAGAGATTTTACGGTCCTTGTAGATCGAGCCATTCATTCCTGTCTCTCTCATCAGCGCATATCCACGAGGGAAGGTATGTCTTATGAAAATCCTGAACTTGGAGTCCACTTTCTGCTATGCAAAAATGTAATTGTAGTGATGCAAGAATCAAATGTACTCTATTAGTAATTAAATAAGGTGTTACTTGAGTAGAAAGTTAACATTTGCAGCTAAGGTGATAGTATATTTTGAAAAATTGATTGAAATATGGCTACCAAAAGTTTTGATTATTTTGAAACAGAATTAGTTTTCACAACATTGGACTTCCAAAAGGCTCTTGGAGGATTTATTCCTGCATCTCTGCGAAATGTCAACCTACATAAACCTAAAGACCTCGGTTGGGATAAAATTGGTGGATTGCATGAAGTTCGGCAAGTACTAATGGATACAATCCAGTTACCAGCCAAGGTACTTTAAAGAAAGGGAGTGCCAGGCATGGCGCACTCCCGTAATCCCAGCACTTGGGAGGTTGAGGGAGGCAGATCGTTGCAAGTTCAAGACCAGCCTGGGCTACAAAGTAAGCCTAAGGCCAGCCTGGACCAAATAGCAAGACTGTCTGAAAAAAGACATGAGATGATGATGATGATGATGATGATGATGATGGGGAAGGAGGGAGGGAAAAAGAAAGAAAAAGCGAGCTTTGGCTTCTTGTGCTGGCCTGCCCAGTCTCTGTTTGATTGAACAAATAAATATTTACTGAATTTCCAGATAAAGATTCAGGCACTTACGCTGCTGAGCTAAACCCCCAGCCCAATTTTTTTTTTTTTTTTTTTGTACTAGGGATCAAACTCATGACCATATGCTTGTAAGGCAGGTGCTTATGCCACGGAGCTAAATCCCAGGCCCTTTGATGTACTTCTTGTCAGAAACTTCTAAGGAAAAGCTCAGTTGATATTTCCAGTAAATACACATTGATGTCAAAATTTCATCTTTCTGTTTTGCTTGAATCATTCAGATGAACTGTCTACTGGGATTAGAGCCAAAATAGCTAAGAATAACCTAAAAAGTTAAAAGAGTCAGCTGGGCTCACAGGACTGGTAGATGAAGTCATAATTCTAGACTGGAGTGTCTCTTTTGGAAGGGAAGAGTTGTCAAGGAGTGTCAGTGAGGTGGGTGGCAGGATAAGCAGGCGATATGGAGGGTTCTGACAGAGGAGGTACAGCGGCTGGGAGGCAGTGTGTGTGGGTCCTGAGAGCTAAGGGTTGTTGCATGAGAACAGGGCCCACACAAGGTAAGAGATGGGTAAGGAGCTTGGGTCACATGTAGTGGGATGGCTGCTCCGTGATCCCAGTGACCGTTCAGTCACTGTCGAGCCCAGGCCAGGACTCTGTGAAGCCTGCATGAGAGAGCATGTGTGGAGTTAGCAGCCAGCAGCTTCCTGACCCAGATCCTGGGTCTAGGAGCCAGAAGTTAACCCTCAGATACGTGGAGGCCATGCGCACAGCTACTGAGTTTGAGGTTCTTTTAGGGGAGAGGTTGTGGGGGTGAGATTGGAATTGCATCACTACAGGCAACCAAACAGGGACACCAAAGAGGAGACTAGACTCCTGCTGCCATGATCTGATGTTTGGCTGAGCTCACAGAGGAGTTTTGCTTTCAGCAGTTGGTGATATAGAAAGTAGATGACGAGGGCTGGGGATTTAGCTCAGTGACAACGCATCCTTCACTGCCTTGCAAGCGCACAGTCATGAGTTCGATCCCCAATACCAATAAATTAAAAAAAAAAGAAAGTAGATGACATGCAGTCATCACTGTTCACCGTGGAAGTTCTTGGGAGGTTTTCCTCTCTATAATTATTACACCTGCTTCTCTGTTTCTTTTCTTCTTTGATTATGTTTGAATTTGCACAGCTGTCATAACTTGTTTCGTTACCCATGCAAGTAGAAGGCAGTATATTTGCTGTAAGGTTGGTCTTTATTCCCTTAATGTAATATTTTTGTAATGTTGTTCAGAACAACAGGCCAGGTTCAGGAGCCTCCCTGAACTCTGGGAGGCTCAGAAGGATTTAAATTCAAGCCCACCCTGAGCAACCCGGTGACTTGAGGGCTGGGGATGGAGCTCAGTAGGAAGGCCCTGGGTTCAGTCCTTAGCACTGCAAAAAGAAAAAAAGAGAGAAAAGAAAAAGAAGTGGGAAGAATTCTGATTCATTTATATGCATTTATATAGTATTTATTTCATGATCGTATTGGGAAAAGTCTCGGTAGTTCCTTTGAGTTCATTGATTAGTAAAAATTTCATTTTCTGCTATTCTGCTGTTAGCGAAGGCGGCAGTCACTACCATCTGAGTGCTTTTTTTCTCTATGTTGATCAGTTCCCACCTAGTCATTCTATTGAGACATGAGCTGTTTTTGTATTTTTCAGTACCCAGAATTATTTGCAAACTTGCCTATACGACAGAGAACAGGAATATTGTTGTATGGTCCTCCTGGAACAGGAAAAACCTTACTAGCTGGGGTAGTTGCTCGAGAGAGTGGAATGAATTTTATTAGTGTCAAGGTATGTGTGCATATGCCTTTTCTTTTTTAATTGAGGTAATATTTATATAAAGTATAGTTAAGCATTTTAAAATATAGTTTTCATTGACATTTAATACATTTACAAAGTTGTGCAACTACAACCTCCTTCTAGTATCAAAATATTTCCATCCCATTCCCTCCTCTACCAGTTCCCTGGCCACTATTAATCTTCTTTCTGTCTTTGCATTTCTCTATTCTGTATCTTTCATTTGAAGAATATTAGGTAGTATAGCTTCTTTCACTTGGTGTAGTATTTTCATGCTTTATCCAAGTTGTATCACGTATCAGTGCTTCATTGCTTTTCATGACTGAATCATATTCCGTTGCATACCAGTACCAGACTTTATCTATCCATCTATTATCAGTGTAAACATTTGGGTTATTTCTGTTATTTAACTGTTCTGAATGTTGCTGTAAACATTGATGTTGCTATAAACATTGATGTAGACATTGCTGCTTAGACCTGTGTTTTCCTTCCTCTTGAGACAGAAGATAATTTCCTGTTTTAATTTACTAACTTTTCACAGCAACTCTACCATTGTATGTCTCCACCAGCAATGTATGGGGCTTCCTAATTCTCTGTGTCCTTGCCAGCACCATTTGTGTTTTGTAATTCGGGATTAGTCTCATGTTTGGAAAGCTGAAAGGGAACAGTTGTCCATAGATTAGCAAAGCTGTAAGAAATTGAGAATGAACCTGTGTCTCTCTTCTATGGCTTCTTATATTCTGACCTACCACAGATCTTACCACATTATGAGTATATTTGTTCATAAATATTCGGATAAAAATACAAACTAGATTTAAAGGAAGAAGAATCCTGGAAGGCCAGAAGTTGGGGACGACAGGAAGGAGGATGCTGGGTTTGTTACAGCTCTGCTGCTTGTCGGCTGCGTGTCACGCCAAGTCTGAGTTCTTCAGGTGCCAAGGAAGCATGGTCACTAAGGAGCTGCAGATCATTTGGGCAGCACCTACTTGTCCACCATGGCTGTCACCAAGTTCTGGGGTCTCGTATCCTGTAGTGCAGCTTCACCACCTCGGCTATTATTTAACCATAGGATGCTCAGTTCCAAGGCAGAGAAATCGTATCTTCTGTCCTTCAGAGTTGATTTAGACAGTAAATCTGAAAGCCAATTTAGTGATTTGCTGTTGGGCTTTGCCTGCCCTCTTTCATGATTTTTGTGAGGCGGGTCCATGGGCACCCTGGCAATGATGGAAAACCACATAAAACTTCGATTTTCTTACCCTTTTTTTAAAATTAGGGGACAACCATAAATATGACCATACTCTTCCTTTTATACTTGTCACCACAGTGCAGTTTTGCTGTTTTTTGTGGGGTTGTTTTGTTGTTGTTGTTGTTGTTTGTACTGGGGTCAAACTCACAGCCTCACAATTTTTGCTGTTTTTTAAACATACAATTTTCAAGATTAATGCTTGTGAATATTAGATTGCTCCATTGGGGAAGACTCCTTATCCCTCTTAGGAAATCATCAAAGGGGAAGGTGACAGTAGGAAGTTGATCATCTCATTGTGGGTTCTGGAGCCGTCGGAGTTGGATCCCTTCACTGACAGTTACCTTATGTCTAACACTTTGCCTCGATTATTCTTGTTTCATTCCCTATTCTGCAGTTCTCTGTCTGTATTGAAGAAATGTTATTAAATAGTAGTTTGCTAATAGTTGTCTGAATGACTGACAGAAATTCTTTTATTTGGTTCCATATCCTGATCAGTATTTGGTCTCTTGCAAGTAACGATTTTTCACTAGAGATCACTCTAGGACTTACTCGGTTTTTTAAAAAAGAGATCCCAATTTAAAGGAAAACTATACTCATTATCAATGTTGCTCGTATAGTGAAGTTTGTTTTGAAAGTTATTTCAGTTGACTTTTAGGAAAGACAATACATTCTTCAACTCTTACACAAATTGGTTCAGTGATGGTGAGTGCTGATTACAATAAGTTAATCTCTCCAATTTTTTGGAGTCTGCAAAGATTTGAGAATTCTGGGAGTTGCTTAAGCCATTACCAGTTCTCTAAACAAGTGATTCACCAGCAATTATGTGGCCCAGAGATTGGGACTCAACAGTAAGCAGAAATTCCATTTTGGATCTTCTCCACTAGTGGGAAGAAACAGTAAACAGGTAGATGCATTCTGTCTAAAATCTACTGCCAAGGGTGTTGTAGGCAGAGGAGAGAATTTGTGTTAGATTTTTTCTAGTACATATCTTTTAAACGTGTTTAAGAGACATCCCTTTAAACTGGGGGTGGTGGTACACGCCTGTAGTCCCAGGACTCAGGAGGCTGAGACAAGAGTATTGCCACAAGTTTGAGACCAGCCTAAACCATGTAATGAGACATTTTCTCGAAAAACCAAAAAAGAAAAAGATACCCATTTACTCATGTTAAAAATCATAATTCATTTAGTCTGTCTAAACCATAGTTATATTTTCTTTTTTGGTAACTGTGTCTCTTATTTTTACCTAATAGGGACCAGAGTTGCTCAGCAAATATATTGGAGCAAGTGAACAAGCTGTTCGAGATATTTTTATTAGGTTGGTTTCCTATGAATGTTTTTAAGTAACTAATGCGTTATTTGTCAAGCAATGCTGTTTTGTTTTGTTTTGTTTTAAAGAACTAATGTTTGAAACCATGATTTATATGAATTATTAATAAACTAAAGAACAGAGATTCTGTTTCACCAAACACTTTAAATGTAAAACATTCTGATATGAAAATTTGAGGCCAGGTGTGGTAGTGCATGCCTGTAATCCCAGCACTAGGGGCGCTGAGTCTGGAGGAGTTCAAGACCGGCCTGAGCTGCATAGTGGAACCTGTCTCCAAAGATAAATAAATAAATAAAATCTGGAGATTATTTGGCTTTATATTTATAACAGTAATATTGCTGAAAGTGGAATGTTAAGTGGTTATTCAAAGAACTCTGAGGATGATGATGATATGATGATGGTTACTATTATTACCATTATTATTTGTCAGTACGAAGGGTTGAATGTAGGTCCTTCATACTGAGCTACATTCTCATTCCTTTAAATTCTTATTTCAAGACAAGATCTCAAGTTACCTAGACTGGACTCAAACTTGTGATCCTTCTGCCTTGGCTCCCAAGAGTGGAGGGATTACAACCATGTATCACCGTGTCCCTGTGGTTTTCTCATCTTTAAAATGAGGGTTTAAAGGGCTAGAGATATAGCTCAGTGGCATAAGTGCCTGCCTGGCAAGCACAAAGTCCTGAGTTCAATTCCTGGTACCCCTCCAAAAATGAAATGAAGTGAAATGAAATGAAATGCAAAATGAAGTGAAATATGAAAAGTTGAATATGAATGAAATTGAAAATAGAAATGGAAATGAAATGAAGATTTAAAAGACTGGGAATATAGTTCAGCAGCATAGTTCCTACCTGGTAAACGCAAGGTTCCTGGTGCCAAAAAAGTGAAGGTTATGATTAGATCAGTTTTGGGTCAGAACCCCTTTTCCCAAAGGCAGAGGATCCTAGATAATTTGTATATGGAAATTAATCTAGTATTATTTACCATATTAGAAATGAAAACTGCCAGGCATGGTGGCATGTGCCTATAATCCCAGCATTCAAGAGACTGAAGCAAGAAGATCTCTGAGTTCAAGACCATCCTGAATTGCATAGTGGAACCTTTCTCTTTTTTTTTTGGTACCGGGGATCGAACTCACGACCTCACGCTTGCCAGGCAGGCGCTTAAGCCACTGAGCTAAATCCCTGGCACTGCATAGTGGAACCTATATCTCAACAAACAACAAAAAGAAATGAAAACTGAAAAAATATTTTAAGTATTTTTTTAGAAAAAAAATCACAGTTTTATGAAAAAAATATGTATTTTCCAAAACAAAGGTAATGATAAGAGTGGCATTAGTGTATCTTTTTTTTTTTCCACACAACAGCTTAGTCACCAAGTTGCCCACACGGGAGCTCAAGCTTTCGGCCCTCAGCCTCGGCCTTCAGAGTGCTGAGGTTCAGGCTTGTCCACATCAGCTTGAGAGCAGATTCCTGCATGAAGCAAAAAAAAATTGTTTAAAGACTCCTTTTAGCATTTGTTTTCAGTAAGGCTAATAGTGATGTACTTTTTCTGCTTCTGTTCATTCAAGGTATTCTTTTTTTTTTTAATGAAAAAAGGTAAAAAAAAATTGCATGTCAAAATAACAGAATAATCGCAGTTAATACATTACATGTTATCATTAAAAGTATTTGCTTAGGGTACAAGGTATGGACATAAAAATTTCTCCAACTCATATTAGAACAGATCTTCCTTTTTGATGAACTAAGAGACACTAATAGTATAACTGTATTTTTCCCTTTTCCCATTTCACCCTTTCTAGTTCCTTCTTCCTTTTGAACAGTTTAGAAGCAAATATTTGACCCTGATTTATCTCTTTTATGACCTAAATTGTTTTAAATTTCTAATTTGTGTCTTATAAGTTAAAATCCTATATATGTAATTTAATTAAAATTGAGTGTAACTATTATTAGATATGCATAATATGCCTAAGGATATAAAAGGTATATTTAAGGATGAAAATAATTATTCAAATAAGATAGAGTTATGGAGAGTTTTTAAATTAAAATGTTACTTTGTTCCATTTTCTAAAAATTTTATTAAGAATATAATTAAGAGAGTATGTATATAACATACCTTTTTTTTTTTTTTTTTAAGACAAGCTGTCGCTATGTAGTTCAGGCTGGCCTTGGACTCATATGTAACCCAGACTAGCCTCAAACTTGCAACAGTCCTCCTGCTTCAGCCTCCTAAGTGCTGGATTTACAGGGATGTACCACCATGCCCAGCTCATAATTTTTAAAAGAATAATAAAATGGAGATTTGTGGATGTACTGCCCAATTTAAGAAATAAATAGACCATTACCAAGAAAAAGCATTATTAGAAATAAAGATGATCACTACATTTTGGTAAAAAGTCATTTCACCAAGAAGATACTATAACTCTAAAATTGTCTCTATACCCAGGCATAATGGCACATGCCTGTAATCCCAGCACTCAAGAGGCTGAGGCAGGACAGTCATTGTGAGTTTGAGGCCGGCCTGAACTGTACAGCAAGACCCTGTCTCAAAACCAAAAATTAAATATACATATATATATATATATATGTATATTTATTTGTTTTTGAGACAAGTTCTCGCTAAGTTTTCTAGGCTCGCAAATGTATAATCCTCCCACCTCAGCCTCCTGAATAGCTAGAATTACACATATGCTCCATAACTGGCAAAAACTGTAGTCACTAGTTTAAAAACCTTTATGGAAGTCAAACACAAGACCAAGTATTAATGTTCCAGGAGAATTTTGCCTGGCAGTCAAAGAGCAGATAGGAAATTCCCAGGCTGGTCTTGTAGCCTCCGAAAATGTTGTCATGTATTTAGCATGATAGTTTTGGGGGTTTTTTTGGTCAACATGACAGACGTTTTGTGTGAGGAACTATTTTCCAGACATCCCAGTCCCCATTTTGCCACAGATGGCATTAGTGAGTTAAATAAACAAAATTAAAACAAGATTAGTTAATAAATTAACAATTAAAATCGGGCTGGAGTATAGCTCAGGGGTAGAGCACATAGTTAGCACATGAGACATCCTGAGTTCAACCCCCAGTACCAAAAAAAAAGTTCAAAATGAAAAAAATATAAAATAAGTAACTAAAATACATTTTTCAGAAGCCCTTACAAAGCAGTATGAAAATAATGAACTTGCCAACTTTGGAGTGGGCTGGAGAAATGAATAGACATTTCATCAAAGAGTAAAGGTGGACAATGAGCATATATAAGAATCATTACTGACTAAGATTTAGGCTTTAGTCCCTTATTTATCTGTTCAGAAAGCATGGGTCTTAGAGAAACACTTTGACTTCTCTTTAAACTCAGTATACCAAAAACAGAATAAAGATAATCATATATGCCTTGCTTTCTTTAAAGATCTATTATAAAGATTAAATACATACACATTGAATTACAGACTCTCGAGCTTTTTCAAAAATGAATTTTTTTTTTCCTCAGAGCACAAGCTGCAAAGCCCTGCATTCTCTTCTTTGATGAGTTTGAATCCATTGCTCCTCGAAGAGGTCATGACAACACAGGAGTCACAGACCGGGTAGTTAACCAACTCCTGACTCAGTTGGATGGTGTAGAAGGCTTACAGGGTAATTACTTAAAGTGGAGAAATACACTGTTGCTGCAGAATTTCACAAGGTTGCAGTTTTTCATGTTTTCCCCCTTGCAGGTGTCTATGTATTGGCTGCTACTAGTCGCCCTGACTTGATTGACCCTGCCCTACTCAGGCCTGGTCGACTGGATAAATGTGTATACTGTCCTCCTCCTGATCAGGTGACAATTTCCTATTTAGAATCCAAAACCCAAAAAATGCTTCACTCTTTCCTTGTGGATTTTATTTCTGCCAAGTAATAGCAATTATCCTTAGAAGACCAGTTTTCTTAGACAAAGGCTTTAGTTCAGTGATGGCGAACCTGTTAGAGCTTTCAGTGATATGAGCAGCCCACGGAAGCGTGCGTGCCAGAGGTTTTCCCCACTGCTCTAGTCCCTGCTTGGTCAAAGCATGCAGACATCAAGTTACATGCAAAGCCTGTCTGACCCAGCCATTTCTATGCAAGTCTGAAAACTTTTTATTTCTTCAGTGTTGGCCAATTGGGGGACCAAAACAAACAACCTAAAATGTCTACATTCCGTGTTCAGAGAACATACACCTCATTCATTTCCTTGTCAAAAAAAACCCTGATACATGGGCTAGGGATATAGCTCAGTGGCCCTGCATTCTGAGGTTGTGATCCCCAGTACCAAAATAAAATAAAAAACCTCTGATACAAAATCAGGGACATGATAGCATGTAACTAGGTCACATAAAAGATTAAATTTACCACTCGTTCCTAATTATGTGCTCTGCCAACTCTTGTGCTCAGCTATAGAGATTAATGAATGAATGAATGATGAGTAGACATGAATAATCAGAGAAATAAAGTATCTGAATAGATGTCACATTGCAGCTATTTAAAATAGCGTAACTTTTTACTGTCACTCTTATTCAAATATAGCAGTTAACTGCAATTTGCATAAAAAATCGTTTATAGCAGATAGTTAAGAGTGTTGATTTTCATTCATTTTCCTGTGTCCCTTCTATTAGGGAAATTTCCAATGAAGATAGATCATACACTTGTAGTATATTTCTCAGCATACTTGTAAAGCTTATTAGATATGTGAAGTTAATTTATGAAAAAAAGTTATAAGATACACAATTGAAGATATTATTTAACTTTTTTTGTTAACATTAATTAATTTTCCTCCCCCAGGAGGCCCGTCTTGAGATCTTAAATGTCCTCAGTGACTCTCTGCCTCTGGCAGACGACGTGGACCTTCAGCGTGTGGCAGCTGCGACCCACACCTTCACTGGAGCAGATCTGAAAGCTCTGCTCTACAACGCCCAGCTGGAGGCCTTGCACGCGCGGCTGCTCTGCAGCGGGCCGCAGGTCAGTTACCAAAGGCCTGTAGACAGTGTCGGGAGGAACAGTATTTAGCCTTGGAGTACACTATTGTTAACACTTTTGGTAAAACTGTAGACTTTAAATCTGTAATTGTGAAGAATTTGGTGTGTGTTTCCTTAATGTTACCTTAATATTAGCAAAAATGTGTTGGTGTTTGGAAAAATATTAAATTGGGATATCATGAGTTAAAATTAACAGAAAAATGATTAAAATTCTTAGTTTTGTGCTTTAATTTTTTAAACATAATCAGCTTACGTTTTATTTATTTTGAAGATAAAAGTATACCAGTCCTTCTAAGGAGACCCCCTTATAAGTGACAGCGTGTCAGTATGATTGCATCCTCATTGTTCTTAGGTCACTTCCTCAGTTGCTGATGCAAGGTGTTCTTGGTTTATTACTCTTTCTGTATCCCAGCCCTAGAATCAGCCTTTCTCTTAGGATGGTGTTTTGATTAGTTGTTGCAGTCAGTTATTTGTTACCGTATAGGCTTTACCATATATTTTTGTGCATGTTCTTGTTTCCCACATTTTATGAGAGATGTTTTCAAGCTCCTAATGTTCCCAAATCAGAAACTCAAGGTTTTGTTCCTTATTTTGGCTAGCCATTGAAGTTTTAAATCTTTTTTTCACTACTAAAAAAGTCATGTGTTTGTACTGTATCATAAAAAAGCCCTTAACTTAGTTGATTACAGGTGTGTACTGCCATACCCAGCTTTCTGTTTCCTTTCTTTCTTTAATAGTTAAAATTGCACTGCATGTCTCACAACCCTTGGAGAATGAATAAGAGTTTGTTGGGCAATACCTCAGGCCTCCTCGTATCACTCTATTTGAATGCTTTCTGTATTTCATGGGTTATTTAGATGTTACAGCAGGTTCTCCCTTTGTGTGTCTCAGGATGGAAGTTCCAGCTCTGATAGTGACCTAAGTCTGTCCTCGATGGTCTTTCTTAACCACAGCAGTGGCTCTGATGACTCAGCTGGCGATGGAGAATGTGGCTTAGATCAGTCTCTTGTTTCTCTAGAGATGTCAGAGCTCCTTCCAGAGGAATCAAAATTTAATATGTACCGGCTCTACTTTGGAAGCTCTTATGAATCAGAACTTGGAAATGGAACCTCTTCTGATTTGGTATCTTGCACTGTTATACAGTTCTGAAATGTAAAGCTGTATGTTATATTGGTATAAAGTTAGATGCTTATTACGTTCCTAATCAGCTCCACATATGGTTGGTTGGTTCTTTGGTAAAAAGAGTCTTGTTTTTTTCCATTTATTCTAGTCAGTAATTTACATTCCTGGTTAACAACTTTTGCACGGTCTGGGAGCAGGAACAATCGAAGTAACTAGTGACTGTGATTTGGTTTCACTCTGGGCTTAATTAGTACATTTAAAAGCTTCTTAGCACATCTCTTTTATAGTAAAAAAAATCATCATAGAACACTTGAGAATAATGACAAATTTCATACAGTAGTATAAAAAAATTGTAACAATATCTGTTTTGTGGAAAATATAAACACAAGAAAAGCAGTAATATATCAACAAGGAAGATATTTAGATTAGGGATGGACAATGTCATTGATTTTTTTTCTACTTAATTTTTATCATTCAGTGTATATCCCTCCAAAATTAATAGTGGTTCACTGTTACTTTTTTTGGTACATGTAGCATTTTTATGTCTATTTAGTTATATTTTTCGTGCACTTGCTTTATTCAGCTTTTTAAAAAATTTAAGTTACCCATTTTTATGCTTAAGAATAACAACATACTATTTTACCTCTAGACTTTCTCTCCTTTATTTCTTAACTTCTATCTAGAAATGTCCTGGAACCTTAGTAAATTATTTGCAGAAGACCAAGAGTAGGACTCATTTGGAATCTGTCTTGGCCATTAGTATCGTAGATTAAGTAACAAAGCATAAAAACAAAATAAATCTCTGTGTTATGGCAGTTTTCACTCTACGGAGTTCTGCAGCATAGGTATCAGTAAACCTTCACAGAATGCTAGCATATTTTAAACTTGCTTACTTTTAGTAAATTAAACTTGATCTATGTTTAGGTTTATTACTTAAGTGTTTTAATTTTTATCTTTGATAAACACATAGTTTTTTTTGGTCCCTCCATTCCTGTTCTGTGCTCCTTCTTTCATCACGTGCAGAGCTCGCAGTGTCTCTCTGCAGCCAGCTCTGTGACTCAGGACTTGCCTGGGCTTCCTGGGAGAGAGCCTCCATTTCCCCAGCCTCCGGTGTTCAGGACGGCTTCTCAGGAGGGCTGCCCGGAGCTCAGCCCGGAGCAGCGAGATCAGCTGAGGGCAGATATCAGTGTCATCAAAGGCAGATACCGGAGCCAAAGTGGAGTATGGGTTTTTCCTCCTCTCTTTATAGTTACTAAAAGTTATTGTTCTTCTTTTAATACATATTTCTTTGATTTGTAAATGAACTATATATGTGTGTGTGTGTGTGTGTGTGTGTGTGTGTGTGTATATATTTTTTTGGGGGGGATTTTTTTTTTTTTTTTTTTGGTACCAAGGATCAAACTCATGACCTTGTGCTTGCCAGGCAGGCGCTTGTGCTGCTGAGCTAAATCTCTGGCCCTTGAACTATATGTATTGAAACACATGGAGTCAGTCAATTGGTTATGTACTTCCTTGCTGTTAATTAGTTCTAAGAAAGGGGATGGATGGTGTCATGAAAGGTTGTCTAAAAGAAATGAAACTGCCACTCTTTCCTATCGCCAAGCTAACTTTTAAAATTTTATTTATTTAAGGAGGATGAATCCCTTCACCAGCCAGGACAAGTCAAAACCAGTGTAGCTATTAGTCAGTCACATTTAATGACTGCCCTTGGTCATACAAGACCCTCCATTAGTGAAGATGACTGGAAGAATTTTGCCAAGCTGTAAGTAACAGATTCTGATATAGAAGTATGTGACATCATTGTTCATTTAAACTTCTCTTTTCTTGTCTCTTGGTTTTGTTTTGTTTCGTTTTGTTTTGTTTTGTTTTTTTTAAGACAGAGTCTTAGGTCAGGGGTTTAGCTCAGTGGCGTAAGTGCCTGCTTGGCAAATGCAAGGTCATGAGTTCGATCCCCAGCACCAAAAAAAAAAAAAAAAAAAAAAAAAACAAAGACAGAATCTCATTACCTAGTGTAAACTGACCTTGGACTCACTACGTAGCCCAGGCTGACCTGGAACTCATAGTGATCCTCTTGCCTCAGCTACCTGAATGCTGGGATTACAGGTGTGCACCAACACCCTCAGTTTATTCATTTAAACTTTTGAAGTTCTCATTTAAAATACATTTCTTCATTTAAAAATTTATGTAGTAGAACATTTGCCTAGCATGTGTGAGTCTCTGGGTTTGATTCCCGACATGGCAAAAACAAAAGATATGTAATAGATAAACATTTAGACATGTAAAAACTTGAGGAGTACAAAAGTCAAAATTGAATTTTAATTGACCAATTCATTGGAATTACTCATCATTAACTAATTTAATTTAGAAACTTTGATGAAGACAATTAAGAGCTCTAAGTGATTCCAACTATATGGTTTGCAAAATTTATGGAAAAATTACCATTTCACTTTTAAAGTAATTTGTTTTATTAATCTCATTTGTGGACTATTCGTGGAAGATGCTAAAATTTAAAGGCATTTTGACTCTGTGGCCCTCTGTGAGGCTGAGACCCATCACCTGGGAGCCATTCCGGATCAGGAATTAAACACAGTTCAAGGAATGTTTATTCTTGGTTTCTCAAGAATAAATATTTCAACTGTTCTATTTTGCATTACTTTGAGACATGTGTGTGTATACATATATCAATAATATGCACTTATGGGAAAATCAGAAAACATAAGTTTAAAGAACCAGAAGTTTCGTTTAATCTTATAGGACTTGCATGCTAATACATTCCTTTTTTACCAAAATAAGAATATACTGAACCTATTGTTATTTTGCTGTCCACCTTTTTAGCCATCTACACATCTTGCACATTCTTTTACATTTTTTAATGTTATTTTATTATATAGCAATAATACACTATCCAGATTTTGGGTATTCAGATTGCTTCCAGGTGTTCACTATTACAAGCAGTCTGGTAATGACTATTTTAATAAGAGTTATGTGTCTGCCAAATCCTTCAGTGGTTGCATCAACAGGGCCCTTATACTTTTTAAGACTCAAGAAATGTATTGCCAAAATGCCTTCCGGAAAGATTTTAAAATGTGTATTTCAGCAGCAGAACAGAGTGCCAGGTTTGTACCTGCACTAGTTGTGCTGTTTTTCTAACCTTTGTCAATTTGATTGCAGAAAAATGGTATCTTGTTTAATAATTTTCATTTGCTTAATTAAAATAATAAGTGTTGTAATTTTTATGTTTCTCATTGTCATTTATGTTTCATCTTTTCCAAATTTTCTCTTCATTCTTCTTGCCCCTTTTTTCAGTTAGATTGCAGCTTTGAAAATTCATTTGTAAGAACTTTCTTTAATCTGTTACAGTTTTTTTCCTTAGTTTGTTATTTCCCTTTTTGTCTCTTAAAATACAGTTTTCAGTGGGGCTAGTGGTGTGCGCCTGTACTCTGTGCTGCCCAGGAGGCTCAGGCAGGCTATTTTGGCTCGGGAGCTTCAGACCAGCCTATGTTGATACTTTGTCTAAAGAAAAAAAGATAGACATAGCTGAACAAATATAAGTAGATGTATCTATGTATGTATACAGTCCTGTCTGTAAGCTTCAATTATCTCTTATTATTATAATATTTACATTTATCAAATACCTTATTTTTTAAGGTATGAAAGCTTTCAGAATCCAAAGAAGAAAAAAAGTCAGAGTGGAACAATGTTTCGACCTGGACAGAAAGTAACTTTAGCATAAAATATACTTGTAAGGGTATTGTGTTTGTTTGTTGTTTTGTTTTTGTGGCTTGTCCATATGTTGTAATAGTACAAAAAAAGGTGTCTGTAAATTTTTTTTGATTTGACAGATTTGGTTAATCATAAAATCACAGGTTGGTAACTGCTGTGATTATGCAATGATCAAGATTGACACTAATATTGTTGAATAAATTGACATATTTATTACAGTTTCTGTGTTTTATTTCTCATAAAGTATATTAAATTCTTAATGAAATAATATTGACCAAGCAATGGTACATATTTCTTCTTTGAAGATAAAACAATAGAAAACGCAATTAAATAAATTTCATAGAACAGTTGGCATACTCAACATCTTTCTAGCATTTGACAAATTTTACAGTTACCACTTTCTTTTTATGTTTATGAAAAATTCCTATTTTCTACTGATCCAAATATACACGATTACATAAATTATAAATTTACAACAGTAACTGGGATCACACGAGACACTGTATCCATCAGAAAATCCAAGATCTTTTTGAATAATGTCCACTCCTCTCATGGTGGCACTGTGATTTTATCTTGGTACTCTCTTGATCTGCAAGCTAGGTTGTTAAATAAGCCACCATCTATACAAACTGTGTATCTAGTGTCTAATTACATGGTAATTAAGTAAGGGGAAAGGAGAAAGTTAATTAAAATACACAGGTGTATAGATAGTAATCACTGCCCTTTCTTCAGCTAATTATGAGGCCAGATCTGATGTTTTTTAGTTCTTGGTTCTGTTACCTGCTCCCCTGACTTCAGCCAACGTGCCGGTGATTAGACCTTTCCTCAGTGGGATGACCTGAAATCTTTTCTCCCTGAGCCATTCGCATGCTTTCCATCTAAAGTAGCAGAAGTCCTCTCTTAAATACTTTTATAGTCCACAGGTTTCTGTTCATATTTTTCTCATTGCCCATTGTGTGTAGCAGCAACTTTGTATTCCTTCTTGGGATCAGTTTACTACTCAGACCCCTTTGCTCCCAAGCCAAGTGGAATTACTGCCATGTCTCTGTGGGGAAACTCGGCGGAAAGTAATTGAAATGACTGTCATAAGGAAGGGACCTTGGGACAGCAGGCCCCAGTGGTATGGCTTATATCTGGATGTCCACCCAGAGCCACCTACAGTCATAGGTGAGGCTTTTCAGAGGTGGTTGGATCTCCAGTATGTGATTTGGGGATCAAGGATGTGATGCTGCTAGGATTAAGGCTATCCCACCCTAAGTGTGAGTGCTTGGAAGGATAGAAGGGACAGGCAGAGGGTCGTTGCTTGTCTCCTGCTGCTTGGCATCTTTCTGTTTTGCTTCCTGCCTTCTTCCTGCCGTGAACTTTTTGTTTTGTTTTTCCTCTGTGGTGCCCCGCTGTCATGCCATTCAGTCTTGGAGCCAACCAGCTATGGACTGAAACCTCTAAAAACTGTGAACTAAAGTAAACCTTTCTTTTAACTTTCGATGTTGAGTATTTTGTCTCAGCAACCAGAAAAGTAACTAAAACACCCAGGCTGCTGGAATGCATTGTTAAAGATTAGAGCAGATCTGCAGGAAAACAGCCTGCAGAATTAAAAGCAAGTCATCCTCAGAGATGTTTGCTTTGGCCATTGTGGCCCTCTTGCCCCAATAAGATGGCTTAAACTACATAATGTGTCACAAAGCAGAATATCCTGTTGCTTTCCTGTCCCCGATCAAAACTCCTACATCAATGTTGCAAATGCTTATCTTTGTTCTTATGTCCTCAAAGTACAAATAAGTAACCACAGATGTCTCAGCTTACAGCTCTTTTCCTGAGACTTTGTGTCAGTCCCTCTTGGTCTCTCCATGGTCTGACTAAATCTTTTTTTTTTTTTTTTTTTTTTTTTGGTACGAGCGATCGAACTCATCCCCTCGTGCCTGCCTGGCAAGCGCTTGTGCCGCTGAGCTAAATCCCCGGTGGTCTGACTAAATCTTGACTCCAAGTAATTTTTCATCCCGTGTCAACTCAGGACTGCTACCTGTTCCCTTGGGAGGAGCATTCCTCCTTCATTATCTCTAATCTAAAAAGCCTACAATCACATCATAGCAAAGATGTTTCGGGTCACTAGGTGTAGAACTCACAAGTGCCCCCCTCTTCCACTTAGGTGTTCAGGTCCTGTGTTAGGATAAGGGTCACTGGTGCATTGCACATACTAAAACATGGCATCTTGTAGGACAGTACCCTCAGAAATAATTATTTCTCCAAAGGTTAGCCATTCCAGGGTCATAATAATGACCTTAAACCCAGTGAATTCCATAGGTAGCCCACTGCCTTATTCTTTTCAGTATGAAGTGACCTGGTCAGAAGCAATGTCATGTGGTTCAACACAACAATGTAAGTACTTTTGGAGGACAAAGCAAGTCCAGTCCCAGTGTGTCTTCTCCAGAAAGGACAGATTGCCCCCTCCTGTGTGATAAAATAGGTGTAATCAGCCAGCCAGCAGGCTTGACTTGGACTCCCCTGGGGTGGACTTGCATGGCCATCATTGCTGCTGAGAAGCAGGCTGTCTGGATAAAGGGGGTCCACATTGTGAGGCAAGGCTATGACTCCCAGCCTTGCCACTGACCAGTTTGTAAATCAGTCCATCAAATAAGCACTGTGTGGCTGGAACAGACAACAAGACCCTGTCTCAAAAAAATAACAGAGCTGGAGATGTAGCTCAGTGGTAGAGCATTTGCCTCATATGTGCGTGACCCTGGGCTCAATTCCCAGTACTAAAAAAAAGAAAATTCCCGTAGGAGAAAAGTCCTAGTGTACCATTACACAGTAGGGTGCCTCTAGATAACAAGTTTTTATCCTAAAGAGTGGTAAATGAGGTAAGTTTAACCTTCCTTAAACACTACACAATGCACAAGTGTACTGGAACAGCATATTGCTCCATTAATAGGTATAATTTTTATGCAGCAGTTAAGTACATTTAAATGTTTAATAGATTTCCACTCTGGTTGGGTCTGCCCCTCAGTACAGCAGTATGCATTCACTTACAGCGGGTCACAGTGGGGTTCTGCATCTCCAGGGATGAAAGTGGGTGGAATAAAGATAAATAGTATTAAAAAGTTAAAATGGAGACCACAGTGCAAACACACTCCAAGATAAAACCATATGTTAGGCTGGGGATATAGCTCAGCGGCATGAGTACCTGCCTGGCAAGTGCAGAATCCTGAGTTTAATTCCCGGTGCCACCCAAAGATAAACCATATAACATAGCCTGATTTCTCAGGTATGCTCACTGTTGAGAAGTACATAATGCAAGTTTTACAGCCTTATCAGTACTATTGATTAAATCAACTGGCTATAAAGCAAATCAGTTTAAACAGTTTGGCGGATGTTACAATGCCAATGTGTAACAGTCAGTCATGAGAAAGGTGAAAGTCCTTTGTCCTCTGTCCTTTATAAACCTGCTGCAGCTGCTGTGACACAAGTTTCTTTCCACTTTGTTTGAGAGCTCCCAGTTCGAACTAAATAATAAACTTTTTAAATTTTATCTGGTATATGCGTGGGGGCGGCAGGTGCGGGTGCGCGGATGCAGGCTGAACCCAGGGCTTAAGCATGTTAGCCGAGCACGTGCTCTGCCAATGAGTTACACCTGTAGCCCTGATTTTACTTTTGACAGGCAGATAATATTTTATGGAAACTGGTCAGGTACAATAATAGACAATGGATTCTTAAAGTAAATGAGCATTTACATTTTTCTGGTAAAATACTCATAAAAGGAAAAACCATATAAAATGCAAAACACTGAACAATGTCATTATATGGAGTTTACTCATTTCCTAGACAATCTGACTTTTTAAAGCATCCTCTAGGACTCAGCCTCCGAGGAAGTTTCCAAGGGTCTAAAAAATATAGAACTAGTTGTACAAAAATGTACAACTAAAAGCAAAAATAAAATAACAAATACCACTGACCATAGATTCACACAGAAAATCTGCCTAAAGTTTAGACAAATAATTGAAATTAGGTAGTTTATTCTAGATGTTTATTTTGGACTATTCCTCAGAAATTTTTCACAAAAGCAAAACACTGGGATTTAAACCACTGATTTTAAAACCACTGATTTTAAAAACCACTGATTTTTAAAACTATTTTAACCAAAACCCAGATTAATAGTTTTGTGTCACCATCTTGTCCAGATAGCACACTGCTGAAGCAAAAATTTCACAGAATAATACCTGCCCTTAAAACATATGTTGTCTCTGATCCTTTCTATTCTCTTTTACTGTATTTCATACACATGATGCTAGTTTTGACTCACTCAGCTTGAGACTTGCAAATTGAAAAACACTGATCTAAAGAGAAAAGCGGTGGCCCTGAAGCAAGGCCAGCAGATCGCTGTAGCTGTTGGTTTCAAACAGGAGCCTAAAGAGAATTCTTTCTGTGGTTTGTTGGCCATTTCAGAACTTTGGAAATGGAATGGTCAATTCATCAGAAAGAAATAGCAGGTGAGTGTGGCAGACTTTCGGAGACTCGCAGGAAAGAGACCCTGGCGCATTGGGACCTGCACAGCGCAGTTGACTCAGGGTGCTGGGAGAACAAGGAGCTCCTCCCCTCTCTGGGGGGCGGCTGTGAGTGTGGCAGACTTTGGGCAGCCTGAAGGAGAGAGACCCTGGCGCATCAGGACTTGCACTGTGCGGTTGACTCGGGGTGCCGGGAGAACAAGGAACTCTTCCCGTCTCTGGGGGGCAACTGTG